>SNQJ01S0036053.1:54920-92271 GCA_010110895.2 Picea sitchensis | reverse complement strand
AAAGGATCACTAGTGATAGCAAAAGGAGAGAAGGTAGGTACATTGTATTTATGTATTGGTAATACTGACTCTTCTATCTCTTTAGCTTCTACAGGAGTGGATATAGCACTATGGCATCATAGGCTTGGACATATGAGTGAGAAGGAGATGCAAATACTTCACAAGATAAATTTGTTGTCAAATCTTAAACAAATTGATTTGGATTTCTATGAGCATTGTGTTTATGGAAAATAGAAGAGAGCCATATTTCTCAGAGTCGGGAAAGAAAAGAAGAGTGAAAGGTTAGATCTTGTGCATACATATGTATGGGGACCAACTCATGTATCATCTCTTGGCATCTCTCATTATTATGTTACTTTTATTGATGATGCGACTAGAAAAACTTGGGTTTATTGTATTTGACAAAAAAATGATGTTTTTGATACTTTTAAGAAATGGAAAGCTTTGGTTGAGAATGAGACAAGAAAAAGGTTGAAGTGTCTCATATCATACAATGAAGGTGAATATTGCAGCAAGGATTTTGATGGTTATTGTCCATACCATGGGATTCGTAGAGAGAACACAGTTCCAGGAACACCACAAGAAAATGGTGTGTCAAAAAGGATGAATAGGACAATCATGGAGCGTGCAAGGAGTATGAGATTCCATGTTGGGTTGTCCTTACAGTTCTGGGAAAATGTTGTAGATATTGTTGTTTACTTAATAAACAGAGTACCTTCAATATCTTTGGATGGTGGAATTCTAGAGGAGGCATGGACGAGTAAAAAGGTAAACTATTCATTTTTTAAGACTTTTGATTGTGAAGCATTTGTCCATATTGATAAAGAAAATAGAACAAATCTTGAAGAAAAATCGAAGAAGTGTACCTTTATTGGATACGGTGTTAATGGTTTTGATTATCGCTTGTGGGATTATGAAAATCACAAAATCATTAGAACTAGAGATATCATATTCAATGAGAAGGTCATGTACAAAGATCAGTTGTAGGGAAAGAAACAGGAAAAAGAAAAACCAAAATACACAGTGCTTGATGAGATCACTGGAAAAAAAAAATCCAAAGGTACCAAAAAATCAAAATGTACAACAACAGGAGCAGCAGGTACCTCAAACTCCTGCAAGTGTTGTTAGAAGATCTACAAGGTTAAGTATACTCCTTGAACGATACTCTCCTTCATTGTATTATTTATTGTTGATTGATTCTAGTGAACCACAATGTTATGAAGAGACAATGCAGGTAGGCACTAAAAAGAAGTGGGAGCAAGGAATGAAAGAGGAAATCGATTCCTTGCTAAATAACCAGACTTGGGACTTGGTTTAGTTTCGTGCAGGAAAAAGAGAATTGCATAATAAATAGGTTCACAAGTTGAAGGAAGAAGATGGAGGAAAAAAGTGGTACAAGTCTATACTTGTTGTAAAGGGGTTTGCACAAAAGAAAGGTATAGATTTTGATGAAATATTTTCTCCTATTGTTAGGATGACTTCAATTAGGCCTATTTTAAGTCTTGTGGCAGTAGAAAATTTCCATCTTGAACAGTTAGATGTAAAAATAGCTTTTCTCCATGGGGATTTGGAGGAAGAGATTTATATGCAGTAGCCACAAGGGTATGAGGTCAAAGGGAAGGAAAATTTGGTATACAGGTTGAAGAATAGATTGTATGGCCTAAATAAAGCTCCAAGGCAATGGTATTTGAAGTTTGACAGGTTTATGAAAGAACGAGGTTATAGTAGATGTCATTCTAATCACTGTGTTTCATTCAAAAGGATAGAAAATGGAAGTTATATTATCTTGTTATTGTATGTAGATGACATGCATGTTGCAATGTCTAATATGAAAAATATAAATGTGCTCAAGAAGAAATTAGATAATTCATTTGTGATGAAGGATTCGGGTGCTGCAAAGAAATTCCTTGGTATGAGGATAACAAGAGACAGGAAAAATCGCAAATTAACATTATCTCAGGGTGAGTACTTAGAGAAGGTGTTGGAGAGGTTTAGAATGCAAAATACAAAACTAGTTAGTACACCTTTGGCCAGTCATTTCAAATTAACTAAGGAAATGTGTCCAAAGAGATGGGAGGAGATAGAATACATGTCCAGGGTCCCTTATTCATCAGCAGTTGACAGCTTGATGTATGTGATGGTTTGCACAAGACCAGATATTGCATAGGCAGTGGGAGTTGTGAGCAGGTATATGAACAATCCAGATAAAGAACACTAGGAGGCAATAAATTGGATTCTCAAATATTTGAGAGGTAATAACACTCATGCATTATGTTTTGGAGGTTCAAACGTTATTCTACATGGATATGTAGATTCAGATATGGCAGGTAATAAAGATAGAAGGAGGAGCACCACAGGGTATGTCTTTATTGTAGCTGAAACAACAGTAAGTTGGATTTCAAAACTACAAAAGGTTGTTGCATTTTCAACAATAGAAGCAGAGTATGTTGCTACTACAGAGGCTAGTAAAGAAATGATTTGGTTACAGAGGTGTATGGAGGAATTGGGAAAGAAGCAGGAAAATAGAAGGTTGTATTGTGACAATGAGAGTGTCATTCATCTTGCAAATAACTCATCCTTCCATTCAAAGACTTGTCACACTATCACTGTGAGATATAATGATGTAAACATGTACCAATCAACCTATAATCAACCTGTACCATAAACAAGTGCATAAACCATGCACCAAACCTGTACAAATAACCTCTCACAATAACCTTACCAAACAACCTGTAATCAATATGTACCATAAACAAGTGCATCAACCATGCACCAATCTATACCAAACAACCTGTAATCAAACTGTACCATAAGCAAGTGCATCAACCATGCACCAAACCTGTGCAAATAACCTATCACAATAACCTATCCAAAAAACATGTAATCAACTTGTACCATAAACAAGTGCATGAACCATGCACCAACCTGTACCAAACAACCTGTAATCAGATTGTACCATAAACAAGTGAATCAGCCATGCACCAACCTTTACCTCAACATGTAACATCAACGAGTGCATCAAATATGTACAAATCATGCATCAAATACACGTAAACTACGACTCATCAAGATGTACCAACATCATCAACTATACACCTCATGTATGTGCCAACTCATTGACTACTTGTCTCATCCATGTACCCAACATGTACCTCAACCAAAATCCCTCATCAATTAAATCATCCAAATCTGATTTGTAACTCTGTAATAGACCTGGTGTATAAGATCACATACCTGCAAACCTTCCTTAACTTTAACAACAAGAGACTAGCATTTTCATCAAAATTTACTTTAGTCTCGCATGACTAATTTTGGATTAGTCAACAACCCTAATTTTCAATAATCATAACTATGTACCTGTAATGAATAAAGATCTGAAAATAGTACACAATTTTCTTTAGTGTATTTTATGCAATTCCTCCAGGTTTCACTACTTGGATCCTCTCAGAAAAGGAGTTATAGTAAAAATGGCATACCTTATTGAATTATGGCTTATTCTAGAGAGAAAACTTGTAGAGTGTGCCCCGCACGGAATATTTGTTGTATGGATCTAACAATTGTACAAAGAATAATATAGATTGTATTCTAACCAATACATTTGGTCTTACTAAATTTGGATCTGTTATGAAGATGTTATGACATTTTTACCCGAAACACATGTTTTAGAATAGTTTCAGGACTAGCCACAAACCCTATTTTCCACGGAGTGTAACTCCAAAACTACAACGACCCAAAAGTTGAAATTTTTATCATAGCTACTTGGATATGTTTCCTCAACAGTCTCTCAATTTCAAGATCTAAATCATTCTAGAAAAAAAGTTATTGCGAAAAATGGTGAGATGACCTGTAAATAACATACCTTAGAAAGCATTATCAAAAGAATTTATCCTCCCTTGAATTTCGGCCTTCTTTACTTCACCTTCCCTCTGAAATTTGGCTTAGATATCCTTTGGTTACCTCAGTCATTTGTAGATATTCAATATGCTCAAGTGTGATTAAAATGAGAGAGTCTTTCCTCTTATTTATACTTTCATGTAGCTTTCTCAAGGGGTTACATTTTAACCATCTTAACCCACTTTCCTTATTTTACGGTTAACCCACTTCTAACCACTTGTCCACTTAGTAATTTATCCGTTAACTTTATTAATTAAATAAAAAAAATTGTGTCCACTTTGACTTATAATACACTCATCACTTCACTTTATTATTTACCTTCTAAAATCTCTTAAACCACTTTCCTTATTTTAGGGTTAACCCACTTCTAACCACTTGTCCACTTAGTAATTTACCCATTAACTTTATTATTTAAATAATTTATTTTTTATCCACTTTGACTTATATTACACTCATCACTTCACTTTATTATCCAAATAATTTCTTCTTTTCAACCACTTTGACTACTTTGACCTTTTGGGTCTTCTAGATGACTCATGAGGGTTCTCCAACTTCACATGGCCATAACTCTCTAACCGTGAGGAGTTATGTGACATTCCACATACCACCAGAAATGGAATGACATGTACTATCCATCTAGAATAGTATTACCTTAAAATATATTAAAAATCATACCATTATACATTAAAAAAACCTCGGTCCATTACCCAAACTTGGTTTCTCCAACTTCACATGGCCATAACTCTCTAACCGTGAGGAGTTATGTGGCGTTCCACATACCACCAGAAATGGCATGACATGTAATATCCATACAGAATAGTATTACCTTCAAATATATTAAAACTCATACCATTATGCATAAAACAAACTTGGTTCCATTACCCTAATCTTTGTGCTACTAGAATTCGCTACCGGATTTTCTCCAAGGGTTGACATCAATCACTAAGGGTTGACATCAATCTACAATATCACTCTCCAATGGTTGACATAAATGACAACCAACAATATATACCAATTTTCCATCAACCTAAGCCAATTTTCTGACAAATAACACAAGCACGACTCTCATAAAACAAACGATTGTTGAAAACTTAAATAGTTGATGCAAACAAAGACCAAACTAATAGAGCTCCTAAGCTTAAGATTGTTGTCACATGATAAAATGCCAATTCAACAGCGACAAGAATATGATGCTCGATCATGATATTCTAAAGTCTTCCAAGAAGAACAAGAATAAGAAGGTTTATCTTGAATACAACTCCAATTCTTCCAAAGAAGAAGGGGTCGCTCCTAAATCTCCTACAAAGAAGGAGAATTCTTATGCTAACCCTTCTTCTAGTTAGTCTACGTTGAAAGTTATATAAATGATCCATATCGCTAGAGGTGCCCAGGCACTAGTGTTTGACTCTAACCTCAAAAGGCGCCACCCTTCACCTTATTCTTTACCTAACCTCACTGACTTAGATATTTTTCTCCTTATGCATTAGGTAGGTCTTTCTTTAGATCAACCTAGGTCTTTCTTTAGATCAACCTACTCAAAAACTAACCTTTATCCTTATTGACACTCAGGGTTCCCTACCTTCTCACTAGATTAGAGCCATCTCTCAAACCAAATGGGAATCTCCTCATGAATATTCTAGTATCGTTCCTCCCCCCTCTCCCCAAGCTAGTTGATTTCTTGCCTCCTATTATTATTCCTTCATTCAAAGTTCATTCTCTCATGTCTTTGAGATTTCGGCCTACATGAATGTTCTCTAAGCATGCATTGACTAGACGACCCATACAATTCAGTCCCTTTTACGATTACTCCCCTAGGATTACAAAAGCTTTGTCCCCTTCTCTCTCCTTAGATATTTCCCGCATTCCTTTGAGAGAGGAATGGCAAGACAATATGGTAAACTCATTCTTCATTTAGATCCATTACAATGATTTCACCATCAAATGAGTAATTGTTTATCCTAGATTTTCCCTTAACACCATAAGAACTCTTATCTATCATGTCCTTAGTGTTAATTTATTTTCACCCACCTATTGGAACCTTTAAGGTTTCAACAAATATAAGACTAGACCCCTCAATGCTATTGTGATCCCTATTTTTTTGGTCATGAGATTGTAGACACCCATTTTTTAGTACTTCTAGTAGACCTAGAGTACAACATCCTCCTAGGTCGGCCTTAGTTAGATGCAATGAATATATTTATCCTTTGCACCTTCAAAAGTGAGCTCTTTTTTTTCCATGAAGGCAAGAATTAGTAGACTTTAGGGATATCACATTAATATGTCCTTAATATGTCCAAAATCAAGAGGGATATCACATTACATTAGGTGATTGACCATTATTCCGTAGTGTGAAATCTAACCACAGTGCATATTGCTTGCATGGATAAGTGAGTCGAATTAAGGTGCACCCACCTAGAGATTCATACCCTTCACTAAGTTGGGAATCCATTGCATGCATGATTCCCCCTACTAATATTGGTAATTGCACCCTCTAATTGTGCATCCAAAACTAAAGATATAAAAAATCTATTTAGAACTTTGAATATAGAAAAAAAAGTTCAAAAATTGGAACTAGGATGAGGATGGACTACTCATTAACAACACGTGCACATGCAACTGAAGGTACAACCAAACAGGTACATGTCATATATTTCTTCGTCGAGTGAGGAAATCTTAGGACAAATAGAGGGAAATGTGACTGCATCTAGTAGATATGATATGCAAACAAGGACCGGAGGTGAAAAAATCAGAAGAAAATTATGTAAACGCAAATAATTTTTTCTTGTCGAAGGAGGATCATGCTCTTATGATGATGAGAGCATAGGAGACATAGAGGTGCCACTTAGGTATAATCATCTGGTGAAACAATGGATACCTAAGGAACTGCCTCCTATAGATTTTGACTTCATTGTCAACAATAGGACATATCGCATTGCACCATCCTCCCTGCATGGCATGGGGCTATTTTCCATGGATGGAATAACTATAAAACACAATACAGTAACTGAATGGATGGACTATGTTGGATCGTGTTACAATTATAACGATTGGATGCGGTTGGTCCACTACATGTGAAGTATGCGGATATATGCACTCGCCACAAATTATATACAACTAATAAACAAGGATAAAAATAAGGGAGCAACTATCTATATTAATGGAAGGCCTAAATATTCCGAAAATATCGCAGGGTTTATAAACAACACACGACCTAGGACAACAAACAAGCAACTAAATTGCATATATGAGGGACATGAAGAGAATCGGGTAGTCTTGTGTGCAATAAAAAGATAGCTCTCGGGGAAGAGTTATTAGCGGATTACCATTTGAATCGAATAGAAACATTGACTAATAGTGTGCAGGTACTTATGCAACACCTCTTTAAGAAACCTCTACTTATTGCATTATAAATGTTTTTATCTTTAACATTGTTTTAAATATTTCACGGTCTCAATTTTATAATAATGTGGGAGGTTGATATTTGAGGTTGATTTTATTTGGGTGGCAATCAGTTTTTTTGTTATCGCTAACAATTTTTTAAATATTTGGGGGTTCTAATTATATTATAATATGGCAGGATGATCGTGGAAAAGGGCCAGCCGTAGAACATGTAAATGATTATCAAATTCGACTTTCATTTTACATGAATTTTATTATTTGCTTATATAATTTTACTGAAATAACATTGTTTTTGTTGAAATTATATGTAGTCGACAGACCATGTTGATCATGATTCCTCTTATGAGGAGGGTTTGTATTCATCCCCTGATCCGATGGTATTAATAAAGAAAAAATACCATTAAAGCAAACAAGGAACTTGCTAGCTTATTAGATCATCCAGATCAAACTCCCGACGTCCTAGAAAAGATCGATCTCTTATGTCACAACTTAACACATATAAGGTAATAACCATAATTTAAAGTGTTTTTTTCTAATGTACTCATATGTTCAATTATGAAACTTTGTTCTTTAACTTTTACATTATCTCATGAAAAAACATTTTCTTTTTTATAAAGAGATTTTTGGAGCCTTTTCAGCCCGGTGTTGGCAGTAGTGGCGCTACAAAGATGCCACAGAGTCCTGATGTRGGCGGTCATACAGTTGTTAGAGTACTATTTACTTCTCCATCTTCCACACCTAATTTAGATAGGAGCCATGACACGCACCACTATACATCCACACATTGGTCAGACTCTAGAGATGGTGACAGAGATGAGGTTGATGATGTGGTTGACATGGTTGCATTTCTTGGAGCTAGACGTGTGACAAGCACGGGGACCCTTCTGTGCACATTTTTGTTCGACGATAACAGACTTCCATTAAAACAAATAAGACTCCCAGGTAGTTTTTTATATTTTAATTGTTTCATGTTGCCCATCTCATACACAAATCATCTAGATTATTATTTTTAAATTAATGATAATATATTTTTGTGTGTAGGAAATGACCATTTTTATAGGAACCTAGAGAGAAAGGCCTTGTTGATTTTTGGGGAAACCTTACGCATGAGGTGGAATTTCCATAATTCCAACCTCAAAAAAGAACTTATGGATTATCCCGAAGGCCTCTTTGGAGTAGACACGTTCAATAAAAAAAGCGGTCACCTCTGCAATGGGAGAATATTTAAAATATACGTGGGACTTTTATAGACGAAGCTTGGCAAGAAATCCTAGGTATGAGCGTCCTCCCTCAATTCCAGAGCGGGAGTGGAAGGCAATCATTGATGATGCAAAAGAAAAGATATTGAAAAAATTAGGAGAAAAAATAATTGTTACCCCAAGGTAAATTACAATATTTTGATTTCAATACCAGCTTTAATTTTCTTTAGATCTAAATAAAAGTGTGGTTATATATAGCATACTTGAAAATTTTGATGATAGTTTGCTTGACACTTCGAAGGAAACCAAAGAAAGGATTGTCAAACATGGCCAACACAAGCTAGTCCATGGCGGCTACTCGAGGTTACAGTCACAAATCATAAGTACCCAAACATCTTAAGAATATTATTTGTATCGCCTTACAACTTTCAAGTAATTACAGCCAAAAACATTAAAAAAACATACTCTTATGCAATGCAGGGTGACGACTTCGGAACTGAAACCATAGAGGAAGACCTCCAACTGGGTTACAAGTACGGCTATAAAGTCATGGTTGATCATAGGAAAAACATGGGGCATGCCCCAAGATCTAGTTTGCAGGATAAGGTAAATAAAAATCAGTCCACATTAACCTTTTATAAATTATAAAATACGTAAATGTTTGATATCGTCCATAATTTAATGTCTTGCATTGTTTTAATCAGGGGAGAAACACTATCAACAAAACCATTAGTACTGGACAAGACAGTGTTGATAGTGCAACGCGGCTAGAAGATCATGGTGCTCCCTGGCATCCCCATCCCAGTGGAGTGAAAACCCATCCCAGTGGGGTGCAACCCCAAGATGTTCCTGTGACTGAGGCCCATGACGGTAAAATGGTTGTTTATTAATCATATACTTAATAATTCCGCACTTATAAATTATTTTGTTTCAATGGCAGAGATTTTCATAGCTGAGCCTCCTCAACCTGAAGATCAGGTGAGCAGGGCAGCCATTCCAACGATGTCGACTAGTGGACCAGGTAAATAATTACATTGCAGAGTTTTTTTTAATATTAATGAACTACTTCAATGATATTTAAAAATTGGCCATATAAATTTAATATTTTTTGTTTTTGTAGGTGATGGCCCCTAACGGCAGCCTCCATGTCATGGGTACGAGACCAGACGTTCTTGGCATGAAAGGACTGAAACAACATCAGTTGTTGAAGAGCACCCAGTAAACGAAGACATGGAGATGGATGAATTACTTAAGAACTGGAAAACACAAAAGAAGACTAAAAGAAATCGATGATGTGTAATAATTTTATAAGACAGTTAAATGTACATTATATAGATGAACATGTAATGATGCATATAATGCATTGACACTATGGGTAATTTTTCATCTAATAATATATACAAGGTTATTTCTATGGCTTGTATATATCTGTGAATGTAATTTTATTATACACTTAATGATAATTCCAGCTTCTCTTAGTCTTGGTATATATTGATTCAATACTCATTGGTTCTATTGGTTCTATTGTCCTTGACATACAATTTCTTCATCAATTTGTGGCTCCATAGATATCATCCTAGTGATTTGAAGGCATTGGTAAACGTGAAATTTAAGAGATTGAATTGTTCAAGTTTGGATTTAAATTTTACATGATTGTTTGTTTGTGGGTTTCAAGAGTTCCAAACTTGTATGACACCAGCTGACATACAATGGGGCCCTTCATGCCATCAACCCCATCTCCTAAATTGTCAATAGTAATGATCCTTTCTTCTACTGCTAGAATTATTCATGTATTGAGCCTTACAACATCTAAACCGATAACCAATATTTTTCATGGATCCATTTTAGATCATTTATCACTAGGGAAGGTGTTGGTGAAGGAAAGGCTAGTGATAGAAGTTGCTTAGTGTAGATGTTTTTGACATAGAATTCACCTATTAACTTGTTTAGAGGTGAATATTGTTAATTAGAATAATAAGACGAAGGGGAACCTGGGTAGTGTTTACCTAATGTGAGTTGGTAAATAGTGATGATGTAGGCATCATGGGGGAATGCATCCCCAAAAAATGATAGAGATGATGGCATGAATAGCATGTATGTAGTCATGGTTGAGAAGGATGTTGTAGTCTAAGGTTGTTGTCAATTAGATGTTAAGGAAAATTCCTTCATATTCAGATGGTCACCCATCAAATGATTATTCATAGCTCATGAATTCCCTAATAGTGGGGTAGTCTAACATAAGGGGTAGTATAACATTATTGGATTTATTACACTATTATCTCTACATGTGGTCATGGCTCGTGTATTCGTTATTACTAATTGTAATCATGGCTAGAGTCATATTCTTTATACATTTATTGTATTAAAAGGTTTGATTAAGGTTTACCTAGTCAAACTTGATATGTGGGCTCAATAATTCTCTGGGGGTGCCAGTTCTTGTTTTGTGGGAACCAGATTTGTAGAATGGTAATATCTTTGTCTTTTAAGATATAATGTGAGAATCCAAGCAAGACCTAGTGCCTTGTGCTTGGGCTATGGAGTCTAGGCAACAAATAGAACTTGAAAATCGATAAAGAAGATGTCACAAAACCACCAAACAACAAGTGTTATCAGTCAAGGAAATATCTTATATATATGTAACAACCATATGAAATGCTCAACAAAGACACAACAACACATCCATAAAATTCTTGCACCCACACAAGACATCAAATATGAGATTAGAGTAAGAGAGATAAACTTATATTGAATGATCAACCCTTAAGCTATCTCCCTTAGAAGGGGCACAAGCTATCTCAATTATTATTATTATTTTAAATAAATATATGTTTGTTGGGTCATATCAGGAGTACAAATTCTCTTTGATATCTCATCAAAATTTGAAATTTTTACAGTAACTTCCTTGCATTATGAAGAGCATGAATAATAATGTTGTTAAGTGACAAATTCTGAAGAACATTCATGCTTAACCACCTTATCAAGAACCCAACTGGCCTCCTCAATGTTTATTAATTCTTACAAAGACCATCCATTAATGTAGTAAATGTTACAACACTAGGATTGTAGCCCTTGGACACCATCTTGTCCAAAACATTGTAAGCTTCCTCCCACCTACCTTCTTCACTACTTCAGTTTTTCTTCCTCCAATTGTATGTGAAACAAATGATTTACAACACCCATCTCTTTTAAGATTCTACCCAATATTAGATTGTCTATATAAACCCAAATGTCAACAATAATCATTTATCCAAGGAGTTAAAAATTCATTTTGACAGAAAGACATTGCTATTCTATAACATTGGCACAATTTAATAGATAAACAAAATCTCCTCTTCTTGAATATGCACCCTCTCTACAAAGATTAATTCATGTTAGTATCACATGATTTTCATAAGTTTAAAGAGAGAGAGAGCTCCATTTTTTATTTTATTTTTATAACTTGGGACTTGAAAAGAAGTCTAGTTTAGTAAATCAAGGTGAAGGCCTTCGGAAATTGTCGATGATCTTGGTGATTATTTACATATAATATCTATTGTTCATGAGGCATCTAATGTCTCACTTGGATTGACTTTTAGAGAGTTATTATTTTTTACTGCATCACCTTAGCATTATCTTTAGTAAGAATGTCAAATCTTCATAGTCATCTCGTTCAACACCCATATGGTGTCTTAGAAAGTGGAACTCTTAGTGGAAACTGCAAGACAAATAAGTGGAACAACAATTCCACAAGTGACAACAAGCTTTGCCTACCATTTGTTCAAACCATCGTAGCACATCTTTGCAAAATCCAATAATGGATATATAYAGAAATGAAAAATAATCAAGCACTAATGTTTGTTTGAAGGCCAGTGTATTTTGTTCTAATGCAAAAATGTTTAGTGTAGTCCTCAAAGGCCCACATAATATATGGCATGCATCCATATCAAGTAGAATTTTCTAACTAGATTATAACCATTGGTTGCACAAGGGGCCAATAATGGTTATTAGCTTTCCATTGAATGTTACAAGGGGCCAATCTTCCTAGGTAATTGTTAATGTTATTATTGCACTTCCTTCATAAGCATCAATTTGCAAATTGTCCTAGGAATTATTTTCTCTATACTCTAATGGAACCTGTATCTAAAAAAGTATTAGTGATTCCCCATTCCTCCTACTATGCAAAACCAACCTAGAATTTATGGCAGCCTTCCAAAGTTTAAATTGTTAAAGGGGAAAATTAAAATATAGCTGAAATGTCAAGTAGTTTATAGCCTTAAGTGCCCACCCTAATAACAGAAATAATACAAGGTTTGAATAAATTGGAGTATTTTCCCAATTGCCCCTATATATGCATTAAGAGACCAATTAGATGCAAGTCATTTTATTTTTCTTTGACTTAGGGGGTTTCACATTTATGTCAACCCTTTTTTTGGTATGTATCTAAACAAAAGCAATTTTCTAGCAAAACCAAGTATTATAGCTAAACTAGAAACTTTTTAAAAAGAAAATAAAGAAAGGCAGCATGGGTACATGTGTATGGGCATACGATGTGCTATCATAATAGAGAACCCCCACCAAAAAAATAGGTACACTAGTACAGGAGTATCTCTAATACCACAAAGTACAAACACAAACACATTTTTTTTCTTGTCTTTTAAGGGATGTGGCCAACACTCTCCCTCCTCAAAACAATAACATTGCCCAACCTATGGGGTATATCTTGGTAGTCCTAGATATCCTTGGGGGGCATCCATCCCCATTTGAGCATACCTGAGACAGGTAAATCCTTGTTTTGCAGTATCCACCCCTTGGGTATGTATACCAATATAACTGTGAAATCAGAAATGCTATAAACTTTTTAGAAAAAGTGAAGTAAACCTAGATTCTAACTAAGGTTTTAAATAATGGTATGTATCAGCAATGTATAAGGTATAATCAATAATCAATAATTGTGAAAAACTTCCACTTCAATTATTTTTAGCTAGAAAAATTTTAGAAACAAGATAAATTTTACAAACAAACAAATTTAGGTTTTTTTACAATACTCAATAGTCTTCAAAAACTTCCACTTCAAATTTAAACTCTTTCTTTTTTTTCTTTGCATTATGAAATAAACAAAATAATAAACAATCGTTTGATACAATTACTCTCTAATATTATCTTCAGTATTGCTTGAAGGAGTTTTAGTAATGAATGTTATTATTATGTAGTTTTTCATCAAAACTAAAGACTTTGATCAATCTAAAACTTACAATTGGTTTGAGATGCATGATGTGGTGAATAAAAATTGTGTTACTCAAACTAATTAAAGACTTATTGTAAGGCTTATAACGTCAAATTGGATTATGCACTAGTCATGAGTCAATGGGTTTATTGTATCCAACTACCCTATTTCTTTCAACAAAAAAATGGAGATTTGGTTACGAGAAACAATCACAAACACAGTTTATATCATAATTGTAGATTTTAGAAATTGTGTGTAATCACTCTATTGAATACATTGCAAGAATTTTGTGTATGCAGCGTATTATCACAACTGTAGATTTTAGAAATTGTGTGTAATCAGTTTATTGGATATATTTGCAAGAATTTTGTGTATAATGTCTACGAGTTTTGTAAAAAAAAAATTGATGTGTAAAAGTTCTTTGTGTGATATATGCAAGTGAAAAATGATAATTGTAGTCTAGTGGTTTCATTATTTTTATATTAATTATATTGTAAGTAATTTCACTATGAACCAATTATAAAGTGTCATTAGTCCTATTTGTCATTTTTGAATCTCCATGGCAATAAAATCACTTGTCAAGAACATTGAAGTTTTTTCATTAGTGGTAGTTGTAATGGTGGTGGTAGCTTATAAATTGGGAGACATGATGAACTCATCTGAGTGATAGTGGGTCTCTACCATAAAAAAACTTTTCCTTTATATTTCTTTTTATTCAGTAGTTTCCTTAATTTATATTATGTTGTATTAATAATATACAAATTTCAAAACAACTTATTAATAATGATACACCAACATTACCACATTCAAACTCTTGTGTTTACATAAGAATATTTCAAAGTGATAGAAATACTAATAATAAGGGCATCATTTTTTATTTTATTTTTTTAAATAGTTATATCTCGTCGCAAGAGCAACGAATGTAAATATTCTTACAACGAATTAGCTATACTATCGACGAACTTTTTTCATCGATAGTATAGCTAATCCGTCGCAAGAATCTCTACATTCGTCGATCTTGCGACGATATCCTTTTCGTCGATAGTATAGCTAATTCGTCACAAGAATATTTGCAATCATCTCTCTTGTGACAATATCCCTACCTTGTCTCTCTTGCGACGACATACCTACCTTGTCACTCTTGCGACGATATCCCTTCATTGTCGCTCTTGCGACGACATCCCTACCTTGTCGCTCTTGCGACTATTTCCCTTCCTTGTCGCTCTTGCGACAATTTCCCTTCCTTGTTTCTCTTGCGACGATTCCCCTTCCTTGTCGCTCTTTCGACGATTGCCCTTCCTTGTCGCTTTTGCGACAATATCCCCTCTTTGTCGCTCTTACAATGATATCCCTTCTTTTTCGCTCGTGCAATACCAACTGTTGGTTTTCTTTATTGAGACGACCAACGTTGGTTTTCAAGCTAACAACTTCCTTGGGTCGTCGCTCTTGCGACATTTTTTCAGGTTCGTCAGACTTTCCAAGACATGTGAAGTGACGTTTGGGAGAACCAAGATTCGTCGCAATATCCATGACATAACATCGCAAGAGCGTCAAAAGAGTTGTCGTAAAATGACCCAAATTTACTAGTGTATATTTAGATGACATAAATGTACTACAAAAAATAAGGAAATGACTATTAAAGAATGAAAAATTGTTCACTAAAAATAACAACCAACAACTCATTCAATCACACAAAATAACTTGGCAAATCAAAATTCTTACTAGATGTATGTGATGTCAAAGTAAGAATGAATGCACATAAATCTTCAACAACAAAAGCATCCCTTGACTCCAAAAAGAGTTTCAAAATTAACCTTGAAAGAATTTGGAGCTACAATCCTTTCCAAATCCCCTTAGAGCCAAAGACCATTTCATAGAGGCCAATATTCGAATTTATAAGCAAAAGTTACATTTAAAAATAAAATAAAGCGAAAAATAGAAAAGGTTTGTAAAAACATTGTATGTCGCTATAATTTCGAGGAACTAGGCATCTCAACATATGTCGACTCAACATTATACTTTCCCCATTAATAGAACAATTCCTTATATAGGCTCAAATAGGGAAATGTAGGTTGTTCTTTAGGAAAACTCAAACTAGCGTTCTCTTGTCTAAATTTGTTGACATATTTTTCTAATTTTGGCATAGTAGACTCCAATTGAGTGGATGTTTTGACTTCCCTAGTTAGGAACTTCTGAAGATGACCATGCTCAAGAGAGGTTGTACTTCTAACATAATCTTTTCATTTAGCATACTTATTGAACTCTTATAACACTTATTCGATCAATCAAAAACCTTATAGAGGACCAAAAATCGATAAACTACTCTTAGACGTGGCATCTTCCATGAGATCCCATACTTTGATTCATAATGACCATCACTCTTGAACCTAGCTTTGGGATTCCTTAGTTAACTTACCCCAACATCGCATCGATCATTCAATCCTACATAACTCTTCCTTAATCAACATATTAATTCCATGGTCTTTGTGACCAGTAGACTTTTGAATCTTCTTAATAAACTCCAATTGATATTGGACCCTGTACTATATTAATAGGTGTAGGGTTTCTTTTTGTAGGTCCCATACTTTAGCTATAAAGTCTTCTCTTATTTTTTCATTGATTTTGTCCTCTTCGAGGACTTCCTTAATAAACTTATCTATTGCTCTGTGGGATCCTTTATAATACTAAACTTGATTTTTTAAAGAAACGATATATTTCCTCATATCCTAAATTTAATTCACACTAACCTTAGATTTATCAATGGTTGCATGGGAAATAGCTATACCAACCGATAACCATTAAGCCCCTAGACAAATCCCCATGCAAAGCCCTAGATATTGAATTGTTGTATTTCTATTGTTATATTAGTATTGTTAGTTAGACCTTTTAATTAATATAATTGTACCCTTGGTATCCTATATATACCAAGGAGACCTAGTTTTAGTATCATCCCATCTTGTACATTTGTTATTTTGGTCGTTTGGTGCATAACATTTGGTATCAAAATATGTGATCCTAGGGTTTTTCTCCTTCAAGCGAGTCATCTTAGAATTTTCACTTTTGAAGATGTTTCAAACTGTGAAATTTTTAGGATATTGAGGATACATAGCGAAGTACTTATGGGAAAAAAATTAGGTACTGATTCATTATACCTTTTGAGATATAGTAGGTGGAAGTTAGGATTTGTGACTAGTCCTGAAATCAGTTTCAAACGATTCATCCCAGAATTTTCGCTATTTCTTTAGGAAAGGCTTCAAACTGTGAAAGTTTCAAGATCCTAAAGATACATAGCAAAGTACTTGGGGTAAATTTTTTATGTTTTGTGTCATTTTACTTTCTAAGATATAGGCTGTGGAAATTAGGGTTTTTTTATTAGTCCTAAAACTAATCTCAAATAAGTGTTCTTGGTAGAACTGTCATATATTAACCTTGGAAGGTCCAATTTGAGTGCCATTGGTTGCTTTGGAAAGAAGAAATACCTTACTATATTAGTTAAAAAAATTAAAATCGGATCTAAAATATTGGACACATGGAATTCCATATAAGTTCGCTATCTGGAAAGGGATAAGAATTAATAAATTTTTGGAAACCATAACTTCCACTTGACACATCAAGTTTTGGTCAGACGTAAGGAATTACAAAAAATGCATATCATAGTATTATAGGAAAAAAAGTTAGACTCAAAAGGGATGAAATTTCAGAGACACATCGGGACAAAGGTCGGCCAATAAGATAATCTCAAAATTAGGGTTTTAAAGGTACACAACTTACAATTGGCTTAACTTTTGATTGGAATATATGTTTTTAGTGATTCAAAATTTGTGATAAAGAGAAAAAAGAGGAGTGTTTTTTTTTTCCCACGTGGAAAAGGGTTCTATGAAAATTACTTCTCCAACTAAAGCTCCAAAATATCAACCATGAATAATGAAGAAAATAAAGAGATACAAAAATAGTTATCCAATTCGGAGAATCAACTTAATAAATTGAATGATAGGTTAGTGAGAAAGTATGATTTAATAAATGTAAAAACATAAATGGAATGAAATATGGATAAAAATATGGAAGAATTGAAAAATTGCATCCCAGCGATCTTGTTATGTACCCTAGATGAGAGATTCCCTAAAGGTGATATAAGAATGCAAGAAAATCATGTAAATATGGAGGAAATAAAGTTTGAGCCTCGAAATAATGATTATTCATCACCTCCAAATCCATGTCATCGAGGATTCCACTTGGCACCAAGGAACTACTTAATTCCCAAGATCTATATAAGGAAGTTTGATGGTAAAGATATTATAACATGGATATTCCCTTAAAGTAATATTAGGATGCAAGGAAATCATGTAAATGTGGAGGATATAAAGATTGAATCTAAAAATCATGATTATTCATCACCTCCAATCCACATCCTTGGGGGTTCCTCTTGGAACCAAGGAACTATTTAATTCCCAAGATTGATATGAGGAAGTTTAATGGTAAAGATCCTATAACAAGGATAGTCCAGATGGAGCAATTCTTTGATCTACACCAAGTGCCAAACTTTTAAAAGGTAACTCTTGCATCCTTCTATTTAGAACCTGGTCAATTTGTTTGGTACCAGTGGCTTTGTGAAAGATAAAAAGATTCTATTGTATCTTGGTCCATTTTTACGAATGAATTGATCACACATAGTGGGGATATTAAGAGCAATACATTCTTTATCCAATTGATAAATATTCGACAAAGAGGTCCAATTACAGAGCACATTTAGCAATTCCAAAAACTAAGTCTCGGGATAAAGAACATTCCAGGGGATAATTTGTTAGATATTTTTATGGGCATTTTAAAGGAGAGAATTCAACTTGAGGTGTGTCTCTTCGAACCTAAATCCTTTGTGCATTCTTTCAATGTCACCAGGAAAGTTGAAAATAAAAATATGGCTACTAGAAGAGTGGCCACTAATAACTATAGAGAGCACCATGTTCCCTCTCCTAACCTCACTCAACCTACAATGTTGACATCTCAACAAATCGATGAAAGAAGAGCTAATTGACTATGTTTCAATTGTGATAGCAAGTACAATGAGGGGCATAAAAGTGGTGAGAAGAAAGTATTCTACGTAGATTTTGAAGAAGAATAAGATCGAGAATTGGAACCATCGCAGGATATAGAACTAGAAGAGACTACTCCAACCATATATTTGTTTGCATCAATACTCCACAAACCCTCAAGATAGAAGGATATATCAAAAATAAAAAGGTAACAATGTTGATTCATTCTAGTCGTACCAATGACTTCATTAATTGAAAATTAGCAATACTTCTCAATTGCTTTGTATTTCCAACACGAGAGTTTCAAGTAATGATTGCAAATGGAGGTACCATAAATTGTTCGGGGAAGTTCCATAGTATTAAGCTCAATATGGGTGAGTATTTATTGTATAGTACCATGATTGCAATCCAAATGGGTGGTGTTGATGTTGTATTAGGGGTCCAATGGTTACAATCATTGAGACTAGTGGCTCTTAATTTTCAAGAACGTTTCATGAGATTTTCCTCAGAAGGCAAGGAAATTGAACTTAGAGGTATCCAAGGGATGCCCTATACAGTGATAAGCTCTAACGACATGATAAAATTACTCAAAAAGGGACACCATGGTGTACTTGCACAATTGTGCTCACTAGATGTTCAAGCATCTAAACCTTATGTTCTAGTGGATCTCCAAAAAGTTATCGACAATAATTCCAAGGTATTTGAAGAGATTACTAAGGGCCTTCCACCTTCTCGAGATTATGACCATGCTATTCATTTGCAACCAAGAAGTGTACCACTTAACATTAGGCCTTACAGGTATTCATATGCACAAAAGAGTGAGATTGAGCATATGATTCAAGAAATGTTAAAGCCTCGCATCATTCAACCTAGCCAAAGTGATTTCTATTCACCACTGGTGATGGTTTAAGAAAATAATGGTTCATGGTGTATGTGTCCAAATTATAGATATATCAACAAAATGACCATTAAAGATAAGTTTCATATTATTGTCATTGATGAATTATTAGATGAATTGCAAGGAGTAATTTTTTTACTAAGTTGAACATTTTCTCTGGATATCATCAAATAAAAATGAGGTAAGAATACATTCCCAAAACAACCTTTAGAACACATGAAGGTCATTATGATATTTTGGTGATGACATTTGGCCTTACTAATGCACCTTTAACATTTCAAAGCTTGATGAATTCTATTTCCAAACCCTTACTCAAAAAATTTGTGTTAATATGTTTTGATGATATATTAATATAAAAAATATCATGGAAAGAACATCTATAACATGTTGACATAGTGTTAAAACTATTAGAAGATAAACAACTATATGCAAATTTTTCCAAGTGTTCCGTTGGGGTTCAATAAGTGGAATATCTGGGTCATATTGTATCTCATGAAGGTGTCAAAGTGGACCCTAACAAAGTTAAATCTATGATGGAATGGCCAATTATGAAAACCTTGAAGAATCTTAGATGATTCTTAGGATTGACAAGATATTACCACAAGTTTGTCAAGAATTATGGTCAAATAGAAACACCTCTAACAACGTTATTAAAAAAGGAGGCATTTTCTTGGACTCAAGAAGCAACCAAAGCTTTTGAAAATCTTAAGGACACTATGTGTATGATGCTTGTCCTGGACACACCTGACTTCACAAAAACCTTTATTGTGGAATGTGATGCCTCGGGACATCAAATTGGTGTAGTTTTAATGCGAGAAGGAAGGCCCCTTGCCTTTGAAGGTATCCAGCTTAAAGGAAAGAACTTACTCAAACCCATTTATGAAAAGGAAATGTTGGCCATATTACATGCAGTTAAGAAATGTTGGCCATATTACATGCAGTTAAGAAATGGTGCTCTTACCTAATGGGAAGACTCTTAAAAGTAAAAACATATCATGATAGTTTGAAGTACTTCTTGGAACAACGATTATCTTCAAAAGATCAACAAAAATGGGTTACAAGTATTCTAGGTGTTGGCCATATTACATATAGTTAAGAAATGGTGCCCTTAACTAATGGGAAGACTCTTCAAAGTAAAAACATATCATGATAGTTTGAATTACTTCTTGGAAAAACAATTTTCTTTAGAAGAGCAACAAAAATGGGTTACAAATATTCTAGATTATGACTTTGGAATTATCTACAAAAAAAGGAAAACAAAATATGGTGGCAGATGCACTTTCAAGGAAAGAAGAAGACACAAAGGATTTACTGTGTGCCATTTCCATTCCGTAGTCTGATTGGGTGGAAGAAGAAAGGATAGAATCGAAGCAAGATCAGAATATATGCAAGAAAATTAAACAACTACAAGAGGATCCAAGTGCATTAGATAAATTCGTGTGGAAAATTGATTTAATTGTTGGTTGTGGAGCTTGATTATCTTCTTGATTCGGAGGTCTTGCTTCATCCGTGTTTGGATCCCAATTCCTTATGGGGGGGTGTGGGGGGGTGATTATCTTCCTTCTGATCTCGAGTAGGTCTCTTGTTTCATCCTGCGGTTTGGATCCCACCCATGGTGGGGATTCCCAACATATGTCCTCGTGGCTGTCCAAGGGGGGTAGTGACACTTTATGGAGCCCCCCTAGCGAGGGTTCGGGGGAAATGCCCCCAAAGAGAAATTTTTGGGAAAATTGCCTTGTAAAATATTGTAATTTCATAGTCAATCCAAACCATTCATCATTAGGTTGAATATCTAATGGTAGAAGTTATGTTAGGGTTTTTTTTACCTAGAAGGAAACCCTCTTTTATGTATGAGGGAATTGTATTGCGGCGGTGTATGAGAGTGAATATTGTATTCTGAGAGAAAATACTTTGAGATAATAAGAGGAAGTTCAAATGGTGTGTTGTAGGTTATATCCCTTCATTTGTTGGATAAAAATAATAAAGGAAGGACTGAAAATTTATCTGGTGGACGTAGCCCATATTGGGTGAACCACGTATATCTATGTCTCTATGTATTGTGTATCTTTTGTGTTTTATTTCTGCATATGTTTTATATTATTTCATTGTGATCCTCTCTTTTTCTAACAATTGGTATCAGAGAAAAAGGTAACTCACGGGAAAAGAGGGTTCCTAGTTCAAGTGGGAGCAATGGTGGTAGATGGAAATTTTAGGGTCGAGAAATATAATGGCCAAAACTACCAGTTATGGAAGATGCAAATGGAATACTATCTATATCAGAAATATATTTTCCTACCGTTGGATGGAAAATCAAAGCAGTCGATGAGTGTGAAGGATGAAGAATGGGAGGTTCTTGACATAAAGGAACCAGGAATGATACAATTGTGCCTGGCAGCATCAATGGCCTTCAACATTTCAAAAGAAAAGACAACAAAGTATCTAATGAAGGCATTGGATAAACTATATGAAAACCCGCAGCCTCCAACAAGGTATTTCTAATGAAAATACTATTTAATATGAAGATGTCAGAAGGTGGGTCTACTACCGATCATTTAAATGAATTTAATACGGTTACTAATCAGCCAAGTTTTGTAGGAGTGAACTTTGATGATGACATTAGAGCTCTTCTAATCTTGTGCTCATTGTCAGAAAGTTGTAACGGCTTGGTCATGGTTGTAAGTAACTCTGTCTCCGATTCAAACACTCTAAAATTTGATGATGTTGTTGAAGTTATCCTTAACAAGGAAATGCAACAGAAAAGCACGGGGACATTAGGTAATGTGTTGATCGTGGAGAATAGGGGAAGTCAAAGGGAAAGAGTAAAGAGCCTTAGGAACTGTGGGAAGTCTAGGAAGGGCAGATCCAAATCCAGACTAGAAAATATCAAGTGTTCGATTTATGGGAAGAAAGGACATCTGAAGAAATACTACAAATCTCCAAAGAAACAAGGAGATGGACAAGGGAGAAAAATCAAGAAGCAAATGTAGCAAGTGATGTGTTACAAGACGCTTTGATTCTTTCTTTATATAATATTATTGATTCTTGGGTATTAGATTCGGGGGATTCATTTCATGCCACACCCCATAGGAAACATTTTCAAGATTATGTTCAAGGTGATTTTGGACAGGTTTGTTTGGGTAATGATGAACCATGTAAAATTATTGGAATGGGTAAGGTACAAATAAAGTTAAAGAATGGAAACCAATGGTTGCTGAAAAATGTGAGACATGTTCCAGATTTGAGAAGAAACATAATTTCAACAGGGTAGTGGGGAAGTGAAAGTTGTATATCTACATTTATAGAAAATTCGTGTAAGGTCATTAAAGGATCACTAGTAATAGAAAAAGGAGAGAAGGTATGTACATTGTATTTATGTACTAGTAATGTTGACTCTTTTATCTCTTTAGCTTCTATAGGAGTGGATACAACATTGTGGCATCATATGCTTGTACACGTGAGTAAAAAAGGGATGTAGATACTCCACAAAAGGAATTTGTTGTCAAATCTTAAACACGCTGATTTGGATTTCTGTGAGCACTGTGTCTATGGAAAACAAAAGAGAGTCATATTTCTCAGAGTTGGAAAGGAAAAGAAGAGTGAAAAGTTAGAGCTTGTGTGTACAGATGTATGGGGACCAACTCAAGTATCATCTCTTGGTGGCTCTCATTATTATTTTACTTTTATTGATGATGAAACTAGGAAAACTTGGGTTTGTTGCATTCGACAAAAATATGATGTTTTGACACTTTTAAGAAATGGAAAGCTTTGGTTGAGAATGAGACAGGAAAAAGGTTGAAGTGTCTCAGATTAGATAATGGAAGTGAATACTACAACAAGGAGTTTGATAATTATTGTTCATACCATGGGATTCATAGAGAGAAGACATTTCCAAGAACACCAGAAGAAAATGGTGCATCTGAAAGGATGAATAGGACAACCATGGAACGTGCAAGAAGTATGAGAATGCATGCAAGGTTTCCCTTACAATTTTGGGAAGATGTTGTAGATATTGTTGTTTACTTAATAAATAGAGGACCTTCAAGCTCCTTAGATGGTGGCATTCTAGAGGAGGCATGGACATGTAGAAAGGTAAACTATTCATTTCTGAAGATTTTCAGTTGTTGTAACACCTTGTTTCCCCCAGTTTGTAAATATAGCTATATTGGCCAAGAGACTATGGAAAACTCAATATGTGTGAATGTTTGATTTGATGGACCTTTGTATAAAAGGTCAATGAATGTAATTTTTTTTATTTACTAGAAAATGGATAAGTGTTGCATGACTATTGGAAGGGGTGTGTGCTAAGAGAGACCACGGATGCTATGAAAGAGATGGTGAAGGGGACTAGGAATGGTTGCGTTAACCTCCACCAAACTAGTACCTTACTCTATTTAATTTCTCAGGACCAGAACAGTCCTCTAACCCCGGAATGAATTACATTCAGGCTGGTAGGTGGGAAGACCTCCTCAAGAGTTAATGAGGGGATGGGGCATAGCACCCATCTGTAAGGATTTCAGACCTGACCATGGACTGGGAATTCGAGCCACATGGAATCTTGATGAGGAAGGAAAGAAAAGAAGGTATGGTGGGCAGAGGAAGACCTGCGAAGAGTGCAGAGACGAGAGACTAAGCTCTCGGGTTCAAGGAAGAACTAAGAAATTAGTGTGTTTTGGTCGCAAGAAATGGCTAGTAAGGTTATGATACAAGCTGAAAAATGAAGTTGTTGAGTGACTGAGGAATAACTCAAGCAGTCCTCCTTTCTTGGTATAGTGAAAACCGTTCCCAAGATCCTGCGGGACGAGGAGAGTAACCTTCATCCCTACTATCACTGAGTCGGAAGAAAGGATTATATCTCAAAGCATCGTAGTCTAGCTCGGGGGTGGCTAGTGGTAAATATGTTAGGAGTGACTGAGCCTATGGTTGGGTGGAAACAGGCACCCCTTTCAGCAATTGCTTCATGTTATCTGGTTCTGATAAGTGTTTTTTTACTCTATGCATTGAATTAGGACTAATTGATGCATGCATGTATTTATATATCTATAAATGGTTTCTGTATCGAAATGGTTAAGTTATGTGTATGTGTTTGTCTTCTTGTGAACTTATGCTCCTGGTTGATTGTCTATGTGCCCCAACCTAGCCTTCAAGGTGCCTTGGGACATAAACCTGTAGGACGACCGAGATAGAAAGTATTGCGTCAATATGGCCTTGTCTGTCTAAAGAGACTATCCCCTTCAGACTCCTTATTGTGTGACCGGGATATCATGCCCAATTCCTTAATAGTTTCATGATGAATCTCAGGAAGGATAGCAAGATTTAAGTCTCGGAAGGGAAGATCCTTTCGTTTGGAAGATGAACGGACGAGACCTGTTCAGGAGAACCCATATGACCAACACCTAGGAACCTTAGGCTAAGCCTAAGGGAGTTAAGTCCTTCTAGCTTCGGAGCTCCGAAAGTCCGGGACTTCGGAGTGTTGTCAGCCCTCATAGTAATAAACCGGTCGAAGGTGACCGAGAGTTACGGCTACCCGTAAGGTTGACCGGCATTGGGCAGTTTCCCCAGTGGTTAGGTGAACCTATCTTACCAACTAAACTGGGATCCAAAACCCCAAAGGTCGGAGTCGTGAAGTAACCAGAACCGTAGATCAATGGATCATTTGGGTTCTTTCCCAGACGTCAATATACCAAGGATGTGTGGCGCTAGCCCCTTTAGTTCAGAGATCAGGAACCTCGGGGGAAAAGAGAATTTTTCATCACAAAACTCTAGAACGTCGAATCCCTGAGGTAACAAGAGTCATAGATCCATAAATCTATGTGGTTGGATCTAGACCCTGAGATCTGAGGGATGTTAGAAGGTTGTCAGTCTGAGGTGTCGTGGTGTAGTGACATCACCCAAGGTGACGTGGACCCCAGTTTGACATGCCACGTGTCAACCGAATTCATGTGTATCACATACCCTATAGGCCCATTGGAACATACCATGTGTCACCCTTACCCCTCCTACGTTTCAGTTCCTGGTACGTGTCTTCCTAGCCAATGTGGTTGGTGAAGTGACCAAAACTCCAAGAGTCTGGGACTTCGAGACTCCAGAGGATTTGGAATGTAGCATTGTAGAGAGACCAAAAGGGTTTGAAGGCCAGAACCATGTGGCAAGCTTACAGGACTTCGGAAGCTCTCGCGTGTAGATAGAAAGGAGACGTTCAGCACCGAAGCGTTGGACTCTGAATTCCCCGCTATCATGTGTGTCAGACGAGGGTTAAGTCGGTCGTCAGATTGGTTGATGGATGGACCTACCCTACGGGAGTTAGGAACCAAGAGATGATACTAACGAGATGAAGCCACGAGGCGTCACGTGGCCCTCAACCAATGAATTCTCGAAGAACTTTGGGAAGTAGTAAGATATAAACCAAGGGTCAGTTTAGAACCCGGTAGCAGTCATTAGTAGGCTACGGGAAAGTTGAAGAGAATGAATCATCTTGGAGAGATGATTCGAGATGAGTTAGCTAAGGAAAAATGAATCTATGATGCCCCATCCCTTAAAAGAGTATTAAGGAGTTGGGTGTGTTACTAATTGGTATCAGAGCATGGTTACAACATTTGGCCTGCTTGGGCTCATGGACGAGTTGTGTAAAAACCATATTTAAAGAACTTTAAGGGTGATTCCATACCTTACCTCTTTCCTAAGGAGTCTGGTTAAACTCTTACTGAAGAAAAGAATAAAAAAATTCTACTGTGTTTATTTAAGAAATATGAACTATGTGTTGTTCATGAACTAATAGACTGTTAGAAAACAGTTAGTGTTTTGTCAGCACTCAAGCAGTCAGTAAATTGCAGGAAAACTACAAGTATAAAGGATGGTGACGTACCCTGAAGTGGGGGAGGGCTCCCACAATAGAGATGAAGAATCTGACAAAAGGAGGGTGGTGGAAACCCCTCCGGAACTGGTTGAAACTGTAAGGAGCCTCATGGCCGAATTACAGAGTTGCAAGGTCGACAACAAGAGATTGATAAAAGAGCAAGAAAAACAAACAGAAATTAATGTAGTCTTGCTGCAAAGCTTATTCGACATATAGAGGCATAATCTTGGCTGCCTAGTTTAAAGAAGTAATTCAAAGTCCATGACTACTTTGAAAAGTTGAAGGCTCGAATAGCCATCTTCAACCTAAATGGAAAGGCTTCCATTTGGTCGGAAGACCTTAGGAATCTGAAAGGAATCCGTGAAGAGGACTTATCATGGAAACAATTTGAGAAACACTTCAAGAAGAAGTATTTGTCAGAGAAATACTTTGATGGGAAGACTAAGTAGTTCTATGAACTCAAGATGGGACAGCTCATCATAGAGGAATATGTCAATAAATTCCTTGAGTTGTTGAGGTATGTACCCTACACAAAGGATGAAAAGGTAAAAGTGCAACAATTTATTAGTGGGTTACCTCATATCTATCGGAACATGATTTATTTTGACGAGCTAATGACCTTAGAAGACACTATCAGGAAGGCAAGGTATTGTTACGAACAGTTTGGGATTCAGACATAACCCCACGAGGACTGGAAGAAAAAGAGTAGTTCGAGATTCAATAAGAAGGGGTTCAAATCCTCAAGATTTAAGGACTATAGGGAGGACTCTAAAATAAGCCTTCCTACTAGAAGTGTATATAAGAAAAATTTCCCCTCCCAGAGTGGAAATAAACCTTTTGGAGCAACCCTAGGAAAGACTGATAACCCAAAGAAGGAACCCTTGAAATGTTGGGGTTGTGGAGAAGAACATCTACTAAGGGATTGTCCACACAGATAGTAGAATAGTAGGTGAGTCTACAATGTTCAAAAAGCTACCATATTCAATGATGTGGCTAGGAGCATGCCACAGATTTATGCAGATTTGGATAATAAACAAGCCGACCACCAAGCTTCAATGGTGGAGATGGAAGGTATGATCGCCAACCATCTAGTTTCTATTTTAATTGACCCTAGTTCTAATTTGATTTATGTGACCCCTCAAACTGTTGATAAGTGTAAATTGTAACCAGTTAGACATGTTAAGCCATGGTTGGTACAACTATCCACTAGAACCAAAAGAAAAGTAGCAGAGGTCATACCAGCTTTTCAATTCATCATGGATGGATTGCCCACCCAAGCGACCCTTAACATACTTCCCCTAGGATCTTATGACCTATTGATTGGTATGGATTGGTTATCCACTTATAAGACCAAATTGGACTGTTACCATAAAACTTTGGAGTGTGAGAATGAAGAATGGAGAAAAATAACCCTCTAAGGGATTCAGAGGCATGTCTCAGTGAGATGAATATATGCCCTTCAAATGAAAAAGTATTGCTAAAAGGGATGTCCTCTATATGCAATGCAGGTGTTGGAATCTGTTGAGGATGACATACCAAACCTAGAGGACCATCCCATACTAAGAGAGTATAAAGACGTGTTTCCAGAAGAGGTATCGGGTCTACCTCCAAGAAGAGACATTGACTTCTCCATAGAACTTGCGCCAGGAGCAGTGCCAGAGTCTAGAGCACCCTATAGGATGAGTACACTAGAGCTAGTTGAGCTCAAGTTACAACTAAAGGAGATGATGGAAAAAGGCTACATCCGACCTAGCGTGTCCCCATGGGGAGCACTCGTCTTTTTTGTGAAGAAGAAAGATGGCACACTCCGACTATGCATAGACTATAGACAGCTCAATAAGACAACCATAAAGAAAAAGTATACCTTACCAAGAATTGATGACGTGTTTGACCAATTAAGGGGTGCTTACATCTTCTCAAAGATTGACTTAAGCTCTGGATACCATCAAGTCCAAATCAAGGATGAATACATCCACAAAATAGCCTTCAGGACAAGGTATGGTCACTATGAATTTGTGGTGGTGTCATTTGGATTAACCAATGCCCCCGCCACTTTTATGTGCTTGATGAATAATGTACTCAACAAATCCCTAGATAGATTTGTATTGGTTTTCATTGATGATATCCTAATCTACTCTAAGAGCAGAGAGGACCATGAAGAACATCTTAAATTAGTGCTACAATTACTAAGAGAGCATCAGCTCTACGTTAAGTTTAGCAAGTGTGACTTTTTCCAGAAGCAAGTACATTACTTAGGCCATGTTATTTTTGAAGAAGGGGTGGCAGTAGACCCTGACAAGATCAGATCTATTATGGAATGGCCTACCCGAAAGGATGTATCTGATATCATATCCTTTATGGGCTTAATAGGATACTATAGAAGGTTCATAGAAGGATTTTCCAAGATTGGTTGTCCAATCATTGCCTTTTAGAAAAAGGGGGTTAAATTCACTTGGACATCAGAATGTGAAGAAATATTTCGGGAACTGAAATACCTTCTGACCCATGCACCCGTGATGAAGATTGTAGACCCTGATAATGACTTCCTTGTGTGCATAGATGCCTGCAAGGAAGGACTTGGAGGAGTCCTTATGCAAGAAGGGCATGTAATTTGCTACGAATCCATAAAATTGAATGAGCATGAAAGAAATTATGTGACCCATGATATAAAGTTGGATGCCATAGTGCATGCTTTAAAAATGTGGAGGCATTACCTCCTGGGTAGGAGATTTCTACTTATGACAGACCATTATGGGTCCAGGCACCTGTTTGATCAACCAAAACTCAATGACAAGCAAGCTAGGTGGAAGGGCCTCCTTAGTGAGTTTGATTTCAAAATCAAACACATCAAAGGAAAGGAAAATAGGGTGGTTGATGCCCTCAACAGAAGTGTGAAAACAATTCACCTGGCAGCAGTAAGCACCTATGAAACGGATGTTAGGGAAAGAGTTAGGAATGCACAAGAAATAGATGTGTTCTTCAAGACCGTGACCTCATACCTAAGGAAAGAGCCTACAGGGATAAAGTATGAAGGTTATCAGATGCTCGATGAAGGCTTGCTGACTTACAAAAATATATTGTATATTTCAGGTTGTGACGACTTGAAGAGGTTCATAATGGACGAACTGCACAAGAGACCATATATTGGTCATACAGGTTATCATAAAATGATCACGGCCACTAGGAAACAATTCTATTGGCCTGGATTGAAAAAGGACATAGCTGACTATCTAGCTAAGTGTCTACAATACCAGCAAGTTAATGCAGAACACTAGCACCCAGCAAGGTTGTTACAACCTCTACCAATTCCAAAATGGAAATGGGAAACCATCTCCATGGATTTCATCACCGGATTACCAAAACTGGCCAAGCAGAATGATGCCATCATGGTAATTGTTTACAAATTGAATAAGTCTTCTCACTTCGTCCTTGTCAAGTCAACTTGTAAGGAAATAGATATTGCCGACATCTTCATGAAGGAGATATTCAGATTGCATGGCATGCCTAGGGAGATTGTATCTGAGAGAGACACAAAATTTACTTCAAACTTTTGGAAGTCTTTAATGGCTGGTTTTGAGACTAAATTGTTGTTTAGCACAGTCTATCACCCTCAAACCAATGGACGGACAGAAAAAGTAAACCAAATATTAGAAGACATGTTAAGGATGCATGTAATGCATCAACCTAAGAAGTGGGAAGACTACCTACCATTGGTAGAATTTGCCTACAACAACGGTTATCAAGAGTCACTGAAGATGATCCCTTTTGAAGCCCTCTATGGTAGACAGTGCAAGATTCCAATCAGCTAGAGTAATCCAGTGGATATAATTACAATCGAACCCGACATGTTGAAATAAATGGAACAAAACTTGATTCAGATAAAGAAAAATCTGAAAATTGCTCAGGATAGACAGAAGAGTTACACCGACAAAAAGAGAACTCCTAGAGAGTTCAAGACATGATACCATGTCTATCTCAGAGTTAGGCCCAGGAAGAGTTCCCTGAGAATTGGATCTTGTGCCAAGATGGCACCTTGATATTGTGGACCCTTTGAAGTCTTAGATAGAGTGGGACCTGTGGCCTATAGTCTAGCACTCCCTCCCACAGTAAAGGCACATAATGTTTTCCATGTTTCATTATTGAAGAAATATGTACATGATTCTAATCATATAATTGACTGGTATGTGATTCAGGTGGAGTCAGAGGGAGAATTCCTACCATAACCTCAATGCCTACTAGATAGGAAGGAAACCCCACTTCGGAACCAAACCATTGCACAGGTCAAGGTGCAGTGGAAACACTTTGGCCCAGATGAGGCTACATGGGAAATGGAGGATACCATGAGATAGGCATATCCATTTTTGTTTACTTCTGTATATACAGAGTATGTTGACAAATAGAACATCGAGGATGATGTTCCTTTAAGGGGGAGGGAATTGTAACACCATATTTCCCCCAATTTGTAAATACAACTATATTGGCCAAGAGACTATGGAAAACTCAATATGTGTGAATGTTTGATTTGATGGACCTTTGTATAAAAGGTCGATGAATGTAAATTATGTTATTTACTAGAAAATGGATAAGTGATGCATGATTCTTGGAAGGAGGGTGTGCTAAGAGAGGCCACGAATGATATGAAAGAGATGATGAAGGGGACCAGGAATGGTTGCATTAACCTCCACCAAACCACTACCTTACTGTATTTAATTGCTCAGGACCATAACAATCCTCTGAACCAGGAATGAATTACGATCAGGCTGGTAGGTGGGAAGAACTCCTCAAGAGTTAATGAGGGGATGGGGTAGAGCACCCATTTGTAAGGCTTTCATACCTTACCACAGACTGGGAATTCGAGCCACACACAATATTTTTGAGGAAGGCAAGAAATGAAGGTGTGGTGGGCAGATGAAGACCTACGAAGAGTGTAGAGATGAGAGACTAATCTCTCAGGTTCAAGGAAGAACTAAGAAATGAGTGTGTTTTGGTCGCAAGAAATGGCTAGTTGGGTTATGATACAAGCTGAAAAACGAGGCTACTGAGTGACTGAGGAAGTAATTAGGCGGTCCTCCTTGCTTGGTATAGTGAAAATCGTTGCCAAGATATTGCGGGAGGAGGAGAGTAACCTTTGTCCCTATTGTTGATGAGCCAAAAGAAAGAATTATATCTCAGAGCATCATGGTCTAGCTCGGGGGTGGCTAGTGGTAAATCATTTAGGAGTGACTGAGCCTACGGTTGGGTGGAAACGGGCACCCCTTTCAGAAGTCGCTTCACGTTATCTGGTTCTGATAAGTGCTTTCCTACTCTATGCTTTGAATTGGGAATAATGGATGAATGCATGTATTTATATATCTATAAATAGTTTCTGTATCAAAATGGTTAAGTTATGTGTATGTGTGTGTCTTCTTGTGAACTTGTGCTCCTGGTTGATTGTCTATGTGCCCCAACCTAGCCTTCAAGGTGCCTTGGGACATAAACATGTAGGATGGTCGAGATAGAAAGTATTGTGTCAATATGGCCTTGTCCGTCTAAAGAGACTATCCCCTTTAGACTCGTTTTTGTTGGACCTGGATATCATGCCCAAGTCGTTAACAGTTTCGTGATGAAGCTCATAAGGGATAGTGAGATTTAAGTCTCAGAAGGGAAGATCCTTTCATCTGGAAGATGAACGGACAAGACTTGTACAGGAGAACCCATATGAATAACACCTAGGAACCTTAGGATAAGCCTAAGGGAGCTAAGTGATCCAGGTGGATATCGCTGGCCACCCACCTATTCCACTGGCTCGAAAAATAGTTTTCCACCTTGGTAGCTTTTCAGAAGTTTTTCGGGTTCCAAATTTCTGGGGCCGTTTTGAGGACCTAAATGATGTTTTTGGGGGATTTGGGGCCCAGGTGACTGTCATGAACATTGACTTGTGCCAATTGAAAATTTTTCTTCTCGGTTAGACCTTTGCAACGGGTTATCGTGCGCCTAAAACAGAGATCGTATGCAAAAGTTACGACCTCGGGAAGTTGATGTATTAACTTACCCAAACGGGGCCCACGTGACTTTTGGTGCTTCATCTCCTAGGGTTAGGTTTTTGGATGTCTAGGGTTTTTGAAATTCTTGTTTATTGTAAAAGGCCTTCAGAGTGTCATGGTAACCATCTTCTTGCAAATGAGGGCAGTCGTCACATCTCTTCTTAGAGATAAGTCGCCACCATTCCAGCAAGCTTGTTTTTCGCTGCCTTTTACAGTTTCAGCTTATTTCCTTATTGAATAGAAAACCAGTTTTACTGTATCTCTGTTATTTTGTGTTAAGCATCTTTTAATAATATGTATTCAATTCGTTTTTCTCAGAAAATACGGATCACTAAGTCCTTCTAGCTTCGGAGCTCCGGAAGTCCGGGACTTTGGAGTGTTGTCGGCCCTCATAGTCATAAACCGACCGAAGGTGACCGAGAGTTACGGTTACCCGTAAGGTTGACCGACGTTGGGTGGTTTCCCCAATGGTTAGGTGAACCTATCTTACCAACTAAACCAGGATCCAAAACCCCTAAGGTCGGAGCCACGAAGTAACCAAAACCATAGATCGAGGGATCCTTCGGGTTCTTTCCCAGTTGTCGATATATCGGGGATGCGTGGCACTATCCCCTTTAGGTCGGAGATCGGGCGCTTTGGGAGAAAAGAGGAGTTTTCATCGCAAAAATCTCGAATGTCAAATCCCAGAGGTAACAAGAGTCGTAGATCCATAAATATATGTGGTTGGATCTAGACCGTGAGATATGAGGGATGTTAGAAGGTTGTCAGTCCAAGGTGACCTGGTGCAGTGACGTCACCCAGGGTAACGCGGAAACCAGTTTGGCATGCCACATGTCACCCCGATTCATGTGTATCACATACCCTATAGGCCCATTGGAACGTACCACGTGTCACCTTGACCCCTCCTACGTGTCAGTTCTTGGTACGTGTATGCCTAACCAACATGGTTGGTGAAGTGACTGAAACTCCGGGAGTTTGGGACTTCGGGACTCCAGAGGATTTGGAATGTAGCATTATAGAGAGATGAAAAGGGTCCAAAGGCTGGAACCACGTGGCAAGCTTACGGGACTTCGGAAGGTCTCGTGTGTAGATAGCAAGGAGACATTCAGCACCGAAGCATTGGGCTCTGAATTCCCCGCTATCATGTGTGTTAGATGAGGGTTAAGCCAGTCGTCGGATTGGTTGATGGATGGACCTACCCTATGGGAGGTAGAAAACAAGAGATGATACTAACGAGATGAAGCCATGGGGTGTCACATGGCCCTCAACCAATTAATTCTCGAAGAACTTTGGGAAACCGTAAGATATAAACCAAGGGTCGGTTTAGAACCCGGTAGCATTAGTTAGCAAGCTACAGGCAAGTAGAATAGAATGAATCATCTCGGAGAGATGATTTGAGATGAGTTAGCTAAGGAAAAATGAATTTATGATGCCCCGCCCCTTAAAAGAGTATTAAGGAGTCGGTTGTGTTACAGTTTTGAAGCATTTGTCTATATTGATAAAGAGAATAGGACAAATCTTGAGGCAAAATCCAAGAAGTGTACCTTTATTGGATACAATGTTAATGATTTTGGTTATCGCTTATGGGATTATGAAAATCACAAAATCATTAGGAGTAGAGATGTAGTATTCAATCAAAAGGTCAAGTACAAAGATTGGTTGTAGGGAAAGAAACATGAAAAGGAAAACACATAATACACAATGCTTGATGAAATAAAAGAAAATGAAATTCCAGAGGTACGAGAAAATCAAAATGTACAACAACAAGAGCAGCATGTACCTCAAGCTACTCCAAGTGTTGTTAGAAGATCTACCAGGTTAAGTACACCCCCTAAACGATACTCTCCTTCATTGTATTATTTATTGTTGATTGATTATGGTGAACCAAAACGTTATGAAGAGGCAATGCTTGTAGACACCAAAAAGAACTGGGATCAAGGCATGAATTAAAGAGGAAATGGACTCCTTGGTAAATAACTAGACTTGGGACTTGGTTCAGATGCATGCAGGAAAAAGAGCATTGCAGAATAAATGGGTTTACAGGTTGAAGGAAGAAGATGGAGACAAGAAGCGGTATACAACCAGACTTCTTGTAAAGGGGTTTGCAATGAAGAAAGGTATAGATTTTGATTAAATATTTTCTCTTGTTGTTAAAATGACTTCAATTAGGACTATTTTAAGTCTTGTGGTAGTAGAATATTTGCATCTTGAACAGTTAGATGTAAAACAACTTTTCTCCATGGGAATTTGGAGGAAGAGATTTATATGTAGCAACCACGGGGGTATGAGGTCAAAGGGAAGGAGAATTTGGTATGCAGGTTGAAGAAGAGCTTGTATTTCCTAAAGAAAGCTCCAAGGCAGTGGTATTTGAAGTTTGATAGGTTTATGACAGAACAAGGTTATAGTAGATGTCATTCTAATCATCGTGTTTATTTTAAGAGGCTAGAAAATGGAAGCTATATTATCATCCTATTGTTTGTATATGGCATTCTTGTTGCAAGGTCTAACATCCATGATATAAATGTTTTGAAAAGGAAATTATATAATTCATTTGCAATAAAGGATTTAGGAGCTGAAAATAAAATCCTTGGTATGAGAATAACAAGAGACAGGAAAAACCCACAGGGGTGTGGTCTACTAGCCAGCAGACGTGTTGTTAAGGCATTTGTGCTGCTAAGCAGGTCATGAGTTCAAACCTCGTCTTATCTGGAGGCCAGGATTGCGGGTGGTGTGGTTCTCCCTAGGGGTTATAAGGCAGCCAGTGGGATTCGAACCCATGTCACACGAGCCAGATACCGTCGTCGTTACCAATTCCCCTAGATACACCCAAANAAAAAACAAGAGACAGCGAAATCGCAAATTGATATTGTCTCATATGAGTATATAGAGAAGGTGTTGGAGAGGTTTAGAATGCAGAATGAAAAACTAGTTAGTACACCTTTGTCCATCCATTTCAAATTAACCAAGGAAATGTGTCCCAAGACACAGGAGCATATAGAACACATGTCCAGGGTCCATTATTCATCAGTAGTTGGCAGCTTGATGTAAGCGATGGTGTGCACAAGACCAGATATTTCACATGCAATGGGAGTTGTGAGAATGTATATGAACAATCCAGGTAAAACACATTGGGAGGAAGTAAAGTGGAATCTCTGATATTTGAGAGGTACTACTACTCATACATTATGTTTTGGAGGTTAAAACAATGTTCTATAGGGATATGTTGATTCATATATGGTAGGTGCTAAAGATAACATGAGGAGAACCACGGTGTATGTTTTAACTGTAGGTGGAACAACATCAAGTTGGATTACGAAACTGCAGAAGGTTTTTTCACTTTCAACAATGGAAGCAGAGTATGTTGTTTCTATAGAGGCTAGTAAAGAGATGATTTGGTTACAAAGGTTTATCGAGGAATTCAGAAAGCAGTAGGAGAATAGCAATTTGTACTATTGTTGTGAGAAATCTTACCCTGTGGACAGGTTAATCTCCCCTTAGCTGGGTTTTCTTTAGCTAAGACAGAATAGAGAAAGTGGACACTAACATCCCCTACTTTTGTCTATCCACGCATGAATATGAGAAGAAGGAAAAGGAAATAAGAGTGCACCTTTTTTTAAGGTTGTCCTCGTTGCTCCTTGTTGCTCTGTTAAAGTTTATGCTATGATTAGGTTACTTTCAATTTACTAGATAACAATAGCGTAGATAGGATCACTGAGAGAAACACAATCACAAGAGTACACAACATTTATCCTGGGAAACCCTCATGGGGAAGAAAACCCAGCAAAACTTCCTTAATATAGATAGCCAGTGCAATGCCAAGACAATAAACCAAACACTAGAGAAAGTCCTCTCCCAAGAATGTGCCTTTCTCTCTCTTCCTTCTTCTCCAACTGCAACTCCAAACTTGTGCTCTAATGAACTATTGAGTGAGTGAGTAAATGAGGTGCTCGCCTCTCTAATTTATACAAACTGGCAGGTGTGAACAGAAGTGTCTTTTCACTGGCAGGGCCGACTTCTCATTCTGGGTGGTTATAACCACCTTTATTTAATCTGGCGGCCGACTTCTCAATCTTCCTATTACAATTAGGGTTTAACCAATCCGCAAAAGGGGATTTGGTCAATTACAATGCCCGACATAATCAATCCACAAAAGGGGATTGATATAATCAATAATAAATATATTTTATCTTTTACTTTATCCACAAAAGGGGATAAGAATATTCTTTGCAGTTACACAATATTTTAACACTCCCTCTTAACAAGAAGGATATTCTTTATCTTTAGACAAGTCAATGGATGTCATCATCAACTGAACAATAGCATCAACTGGATAACATCATTAACTGGGTAATAGCATCAACTGGATAGCATCATCAACTGGGCAACATCATCAACTGGATTACATCATCAACTGGGCAACATCATCAACTGGGTAACAACATCAATTGGATAACATCATCAACTGGGCAACATGAGGCATCAATATAATCCACTTGGTCATCTGGCATCACGACTGGCATATCTATAAATCATCGGAAATTTTGTTCTCTTTATCTTCGCACAGATGATACTCTTTCTTTCTTTCATCTTCACGCAGAAGATACTCTTTCTTATCTTCACATAGAAGATATTCTATGAGTTTTGCCATTCCTTTTATGTTCTCCCTTCTCTTGTAGTCATCTATCTCTCCTATCCACTGGGGAGGACTACTACCATAACTTCACTTCTAGTCATCCCACATGAACTAGAGAAGCTAAGATGCTAGCCTGGGCAAGACTAGACTCCCTTTCCATGATCCACGCAGGATCACGACACAAACCTCAAGAGCCAACTAACCATTCCACATGGTCAA
>SNQJ01S0036053.1:41265-53033 GCA_010110895.2 Picea sitchensis | reverse complement strand
CTCTTTGTGACTAATGACATCTCCAATAGCTGAAAGTTGATCTCTAATCTGAGAAACTCTCATAAGATAGGATGTGACAGATTTTGAGTTTTCCATCTTCATATTACGAAGCTGATTTCTTAAGGTAAGATTCTGGCTAATGTCTTTGCTTTCATATAACCTGTTGAGTGCTTCATACATTTTCCTTGTTGTCTGTAGTTTGGATATATGAGGGATCAAGTGATCCTTTACTGAATCTGACACGATTCTCTTTGCTTTCTTTTCATTCTTATTATGCTTGGTCTTTTGCTCTTCTTCCTCTGGTTCTGGTACACCTACTGTAACATGTTCTAGGAGATCATTCTCGTCTAGAATCATCTGCAACCTATGCTTCCAAGATCTAAATTTTCTAGATCCTTCCATCCTGTCTTCTACCCTCATATTGGTAGCCATTCTTTCTTGTAGAAGAAACCCTAGCCCTCCGAGCTATAGAAATAATAGAAAAATCAAATTTCTTAGATCTGAAAACTGAACTCACCAAAAGATGGGTTGGACTGAGGCAAATAGCCTGGTGCATTTAGATTTCAGAAAATCCAACTTTTACCCCTCCAAAGTTGATCTGCGGATTTCTGGACTGGTGCTTCTGATTTTCTGGTACTTCTGGTTTTTTGGTACTTTGTGAAAACTAGGGTTTCACTTTCTGGGAGATCTAGCCACTGAAAAGTTGCGCTGAGGATGCCAAAATGTTCCTTGAGGTAGGGGGCACTTTTCTAGATGGATTTGGGGCTGAAATTCTTCTTCAATAAAAATCCCTAAATTGCATGTATGGCAACAGTGACGTTTTTCTCTTTTTCTTGTGAAAGATGCTCTCTTCAGCTTAGCTCTGATACCATGTTAAAGTTTCTACTATTATTAGGTTACTTTCAATTTACTAGACAACAATAGCATAGATAGGATCACTGAGAGAAACACAATCGCAAGAGTACACAACATTTATCCTGGGAAACCCCCATGGGGAAGAAAACCCAACAAAACTTCCTTAATATAGATAGCCAATGCAATGCCAAGACAATAAACCAAACACTAGAGAAAGTCCTCTCCCAAGAATGCACCTTTCTCTCTCTTCCTTCTTCTCCAACTGCAGCTCCAAACTTGTGCTCTGATGAACTATTGAGTGAGTGAGTAAATGAGGCGCTCGCCTCTCTAATTTATACAATCTGGCAAGTGTGAACATAAGTGTCTTTTCACTGGTAGGGCCGACTTCTCATTCTGGGTGGTTATAACCACCTTTATTTAATCTGGGGGCCGACTTCTCAATCTGCCTATTACAATTAGGGTTTAACCAATCCGCAAAAGGGGATTTGGTCAATTACAATGCCCGACATGATCAATCCACAAAAGGGGATTTATCTAATCCATAATAAATATATTTTATCTTTTACTTTATCCACAAAAGGGGATAAGAATATTCTTTGCAATTACACAATATTTTAACACTTTTGTCTATCCACACATGAAAATGAGAAGAAGGAAAAGGAAATAAGAGTGCACATTTTTTTAAGGTTGTCCTCGTTGCTCCTTGTTGCTCCAGTGTTGGATCCGGTCTTATCTTGAACACGATCTCCCTGCACTTAGACAGAACAATATTTCTCTTCTACTACTTGCACGAAGTTAGATGRAAGCAAATCTAACTAAATGAAACAAGCATAAACATTCATATGTAAACTAAATTAGACAGAAGTATGGGAATAGTACAAGATTATATTCATGAGAAACAAAGGAAAACACTTACAATCACTTGATGTTGAGCAAGCTTCCTCCAATGCTCCTTCTATCCAACCCCTTTTGTGCACTGCAAGAATGTTATTGAACTATCTTTGAATGTCATAAGAACATAAGTTTGATACTCTTTAGAACTCTCCCCTTTACCCTTGAGTGGCCTCCTTATATAGTAAATGAAGGCTCAACCACCATGGATTATTTTAGGAGTATGTTTGAGAATATGGCTCAACTAATTAGGATCTTCAGCCAAGGATCAAGTAGATAGATAGGACTTGAATCCCTTTGACCCAAACAAACTCCAACCTCCTGGAACCTTCCCTCCAAAAAAAGTGGAATTGGTTGTAACCAAACTGACACTCCCCAAAGGCTTAGAACATAGTGTCATAAATTATCCCCCACAGTTAAGTAGGGAGTGTCACCAAGGGACTGACACTCCCTATATATGGGCAAAGGGGCGTCAATCCTAAAAAATGGTCAAAAACTCAAGGTAAAAAGTGTTTTGTTGACCTCCAAATGATGATTTTTATTCACCAATTTGTCTAGGGAATATAACCAACACTTTCTTATGATGATAGAGTGTATTTTGGCCTCCATACRATGGGTTTTCTCCTCGAAATTTTCTAAGTAAAATCGCCAACACTTCCACATGATGATAGAATTGTGGAATTCAATTACGACACTTAATAGAATATAAGGGTGACACACTTATATAAGTGTTGTGAGAAATATTAACCTTTGTACAAGTTAATCTCCCCTTAGTCGGGTTTTCTTCGGCTAAGACAAAATAGAGCAAGTGGACACTAACATCCCCTACTTTTGTCTATCCACACATGAAAATGAGAAGAAGGAAAAGGAAATAAGAGTGCACCTTTTTTGAAGGTTGTCCTCGTTGCTCCTTGTTTCTCCAGCGTTGGATCCAGTCCTAGATTCAACACGATATCTCTGCACTTAGACAGAATGATCTTTCTCTTCTACTACTTGCACAAAGTTAGAAGACAGAAAATCTAACTAAATGAAACAAGCATAAACATTCATATGTAAACTAAATGAGACAGGAGTATGGGAATAGTACAAGCTTATATTCATGAGAAACAAAGGACAACACTTGCAATCACTTGATGTTGAGCAAGATTCCTCCAATGCTCCTCCTATCCAACCCCTTTTGTGCACTGCCAGAATGTTATTGAACTATCTCTTAATGTCATAAGAACAGAGGTTTGATACTCTTTAGAACTCTCCCCTTTACCTTTGAGTGGCCTCCTTATATAGTAAATGAAGGCTCAACCACCATGGAGTATTTTAGGAGTATGTTTGAAAATATGTCTCAACTAATTAGGATCTTCAGCCAAGGATCAAGTAGATAGATAGGACTCAAATCCCTTTGACCCAAACAAACCCCAACCTCCTGGAACCTTCCCTCCAAAAAAGGTGGAATTGGTTGTAACCAAACTGACATTCCCCAAAGGCTTAGAACAGAGTGTCATTGATGCTCCCCCACAGTTAAGTAGAGAGTGTCACTAAGGGACTAACACTCCCTATATATGGGCAGAGGGGCGTCAGTCCTAAAAAATGGTCAAAAACTCAAGGTAAAGAGTGGTTTTTTTACCTCCAAATGATGATTTTCTTCACCAATTTCTCTAGGGAATATAACCAACACTTTCTCATGATGATAGAGTGTATTTCGGCCTCCATATGATGGGTTTTCTCCTCCAATTTGTCTAGGTAAAATCACCAACACTTCCACATGATGATAGAATTGCGGCATTCAATTACGACACTTAGTAGAATATAAGTGTGACACTTAGGAATGTGGCAAATTGACACCTACATAAGTAATACATAAGTGCGACACTTAGTAGAATATGATACATAAGTGTGCCACTTAGTAGCATGTAAATTTGGTGTGTAACAGATGCCCCCTAAAGTGTGAGTTCATAAGAGAAAATGATGGTTGAAACGGTTTACAAAATGATGTCTGCCAAGGGGTGTTGGAATAGGAGAGTCTAATGGAAGTTGCAAACAAACATCAAACAACATATATATGAATCATCCTGAGGTAGGCATACCCATGCTCGGTACAAAATGGACTTAAATCATGGTCTTCGACCAATACACTGTGGATCCATGAAATCACTGACTAAGGATATGGCCACCAAACATACAATGTGGATCCATACCTCCATGATTGAATCAGGTTGTAGCCACGAAAAGGTACACAGTGGATCTACGATATGACAACAACATAGCCAAAGACCAATACAAATTGGATCTATGTGACAATGTACATCAATAAGATTTCTCTCTATCGCAATCTGGGTTGGGCACATAACATTGGTAGGTGTCAAAGAGGTTCCCAGGATCTTCATCCTGATCCCGAACCAGTACGATTCTAACCATGTGGATACATGTGTTGATGTTGAACATGGTAGAAACCACTTTATTACCGGTCATTCATGTGTATCGTTAACAAGTGTGAGGGAAATCACCAGTGATATCAATGAATCCCAAGGTAACTTAGTACAATCCAGTGAATGTGAATCAATGAGATGAAGTCAAACATTCGGTGGAATCTTTCGATCCGGGGCCAATGATGTAAACCCATTGTCGAAAGCAAGGAAACCTAGCATTGAGGCATGCAAACTCCAAGGCACTAAATGGTTTCTAATTCTAACTCCTGGATAATGTGTTGAAGTCGATAGGAATAGGCTCGTCGAAGGAGGGCCATGATGTATCCCCCATCATCGACACGTAAATTATTAGGATAATGATTTGAGATGATAGAGAAAATGTGGACAGACTGACACGGGTATGAAAATGGATAATACTGTAGAGGTTGATTGAAGTTGATACTTCCCTTGAACATTACGCGGCACGACAAGTGACTTCGCAACATTGACTTGACGAGGCATAAATATAAACATAATATGACGACAACCAAAGCTTCTCTTCGAAGGAGGCTAAAGAGTATGACGACACGTAGAATTGGTATGACTCACAGACAAGCAGATTGCCCAACTGTAAGTAGAATGAAGACAAGTTCCATGTTCAATGGAGACTAAGAACAATTGTCGTAATGTTTCAGAAGCTCGACTCACTTCCCAAATTTCCCCCCCATCCAGATAGATGAGTACCTCTTTGTTTTTTAACAAGATTTATAAGGATGACAAATGCTCGTTATAACTCACCTTTGGTAAGTTCCTCTTCACATGTTTGACGAACCTGAAGAAGTAAGGGTTCGGTCCCAGATGGGCCCTTCAATGTATAATTTTATGAGTCTAGAGAAGGTAAACTCAATGGTTTTTCATGTTTAGCGAGTTTTAAAAGAACTTAAAGGAAACTCCAAAGTTGACTTTTTCGTAAACTTAGTCTCCCAAGCCCGAAAAAGTATAAGATGATACGAGAGAGAACACTTCTAACCGAAAGGGGCTAGAGTATTCATTTTTTGTAATTAGTCTTACGAGGCTGAAAAAGGGGTAAACTACCACTCGAAAGATTCCCTTTCAAATAATTTAACTAGCGTGAAAGGAGACAAGCTCGCTCGACAATCTTTTCATGTTTAGGGAGTCTGAAAAGAGCTTAAAGGAGACTCCAAAGAGTTCCTTTTTTGTACAGATTTTACAAGTCCGAAAAAGTGATAAAAGTATGCCCGGTAACCTATTCTAGTGTATTAATGAGCGCAAGAAAGAACAAAGACTAAGCTCGGTAACCTATTCTCATGTATTTACGAGCACGAGAAAGAACAAAGACTAAGCTCAGGGTGGGTTTCATTTTTTCACGAGCTTGAAACTAGAAAATAAAATATGTTCGAGGTTGGTTTCATTTTTACATGAGCTTGAAACTGAAAATAAACTATGCTCGGTGTGAAACCCCATCAATGGGTGCCTTCCCAATGTATGATACCCATGGGTGGTTGGTACTTTACCCCTAGCTTGAAAAATCTAGTGGTTTAACTCTAGCATGAGGGCCAAAGGCTGGAGACATGCCCCCAAGCTTCATTTCATCTGACAACTCTTTTGTTGTCACCAATTTTTGTACCATATTAGACTCCTTGCTACTAATAGGTAAATGTTCACCAAAGGAAAAAAGAGGATACACTGACATAGGCGGATGAAATGAAGGTTCAGTTACAAGATCTAGTGAAAGACTTGACTCAAAATTTATGAGATCTAGTGAAAGGCTCAACTTAATGTTTACGAGATCTAGTGAAAGACTCAATTGAACATTTACGAGATCTAGTGAAAGATTGGACTCAATCGAAGGAGGATCCGTTTCATTTTTTAATGAGCTTGACACAGAAAAAGGACCTATGCTCGTAGACCTTTGATTTATTTTTTAACGAGCTTAACACAAAAATGGGAACTTTGCTCGCAGTTGGTTTCATTTTTACACAAGCTTGAAACAGAGAAAAATTATGTTTGGGGTAGGTTTCATTTTTACACAAGCTTGAAATAGAGAAAAATTATGCTCGTGGGTACCTGTTTCATCTTTTAACGAGCTTGACACAAAAATGGGAACTATGCGCATGGTTGGTTTCATTTTTTAACAAGCTTGAAACCAGAAAATAAACTTTGCTCAGGGATGGTTTCATTTTTTAACGAGCTTGAAACCAGAAAATAAATTGTGCTCATCACTCACTACCATGGCTTTCAAGAGGTCTTCATCAGACGGAAGAACAACACTTTGGAAGGAATACATGGTAAGGGACTCAATCAGATCAATAGGGGGAAGAATAGACTCCAAGGTCCCTAACGAGGGAGTTACCATGTCAACTGTCAAATTTAAATCCAAAGAAGATGAGCATACAATGAGAGGCTCCTTCTCATCATTAGTTGAAAGCATGGGACATGTTGCCACATAATTAACCTATGGCGGGGTGGATACCAAATTATGTTGTGAGAAATATTACCCTGCAGACAGGTTAATCTCCCCTTAGCCGGGTTTTCTTCGGCTAAGGCATAATAGAGAAAGTGGACACTAACATCCCTTGCTTCTGTCTATCCACACGTGAAGATGAGAAGAAGGAAAAGGAAATAAGACTGCACCTTTTTCATAGGTTTTCCTCACTGCTCCTTGTTTCTCCAACGTTGGATCCAGTCCTAGCTTGAATATGATCTCCCTGAACTTAGATAGAGTGATCTTCCTCTTCTACTACTTGCACAAAGTTAGATGAAAGCAAATAAAACTAAATGAAACAAGAATAAACATTCATATGTAAACTAAATGAGATAGAAGTATGGGAATAGGCCAAGCTTATATTCATGAGAAACAAAGGACATTGCTTACAATCAATTGATGTTGAGCAATCTTCCTCCAATGCTCCTCCTATCCTGCTCCTCTTGTGCACTGCCAGAATGCTACTAAACTATCTCTGAATGTCATAATAACGGAGGTTTGATACTCTTCATAACTCTCCCCTTTACCCTTGAGTGGCCTCCTTATATAGAAAATGAAGGCTCAACCACCATGGAAAATTTTAGGAGTATGGTTGATAATATGGCTCAACTAATTAGGATCTTATGCCTAGGATCAAGTAGATAGATAAGACTCAAATCCCTTTGACCCAAACAAACTCCAACCCCCTGTAACCTTCCCTCCGAAAAAGATGGAATTGGTTGTAACCAAATTGACGCTCCCCAAACACTTAGCATAGATCATTATCGACACTCCCCCACAGTTAATCAGGGAGTGTCACCAAGGGACTGACACTCCCTATATATTGGCTGGGGGGCGTCATTCCTAAAAAATGGTAAAAAACTCAAGGTAAAAAGTGGGTTTTCGACCTCCAAATGATGATTTTTCTTCATCAATTTGTCTAGGGAACATAACCAACAATTTCTCATGATGATAGATTATATTTTGGCCTCCATAGGATGGGTTTACTCCTCCAATTTTTCTAGGTAACATGACCAACACTTCCACATGATGATAGAGTTGCGACATTCAATTACGAACTTAGTAGAATATAAGTGTGACACTTAGGAATGTGGCAAATCGACACCTACATAAGTGAGACACTTAGTATAATATGATACATAAGTGTGTCACTTGGTAGCATGGAAATTTGGTGTGTAACAACTATGACAGCCAGAGTGCCATTCACCTTCCAAAGAACTCATCCTTCTATTCTAAGACTAAACATATACATCTGACGTACCATTTCATACGATCCGTTTTGGAAGATGGACACTTGAAGTTGGAAAAGATACATACTAGTCAGAATCCTACAGACTTGTTAACAAAGGTAGTAACCAAAGAGAAACTGAGTTCCTGCTCAATTTCAGTTGGAATTCAAGCATGAAGGTGAATATGAGAAACTTGTCAGGTCCAAGGTGGATCATAATCCAGCGGGTATAGCAGCAATGGAGTTGTTGTGATCAATCTCCAAGTTGGAGATTGTTGGTTGTGGAGCCTGATTATCTTTCTGATTCATAGGTCTTGTTTCAGTTGTGTTTAGATCCAAGTTCCTGATGGGGGGGATTACCCCCCCATATTTGTCACTAAGGGGTCAAGGGAGGGTGGCGACACTTTATGGAGCCCACCCTTGCGAGGTTTCGGGGGCAACACCCTCGAATAGAATTTTTTGGGAAAATTGCCTTGTAAAATATTGTAATTTTGTAGTCAATCTGAACCATTCATTATCAGGTTGCATATCTGACAATAGAAGTTGTGTTAGGATTTTTTTCCATAGAAGGCAACCCTCATTTGTGTATGAGGTAATTGTATTGTGGTGGTGTATGAGAGTGAATATTGTATTCTGCGAGATGAAACTATGAGAAAAGAAGAGGAAGTTACAATGGGTGTGTTGCAGGTTGTATCCCTTCATTTGTTGGATAATAATAAAGGAAGGAATGGCAATTTCTACAGTGGACGTAGCCCATATTGGGTGAACCACGTATATCTGTGTCTCTATTATATTGTGTATCTTATGTGTTTTATTTCCATGTTTGTTTTATATTATTGTTCTGCGATCCTCTTTTCTTCTAACATTACTATGGTATCAAGATCGTGTATATTTATGTAAGAATTCCCAACTAAAACATAAGGTCCTTTTGGAATTGCATGCTTCTCCTATAGGAAGACTTTCAGGGTTCTTGAAAACTTGCCACGATATCAAGAAGATTTTTTTCTGGTAAGGTCTTAAAAATTGACGTTCAAAATTTTGTGGCCAAATGTGTGGTTTTCCAATATAATAAGGTAGAGAAAATCGAGACMCCGAGTCTCCTACAACCATTAACTATACCAAGTCAACATTGGGAAGAGGTTTCAATGGATTTTATTACAGGTCTATCCAATTCTGAAGGAAATAATTTCATCATGGTAGTAGTGGATTGACTCACAAAGCATGCCCATTTTTTCTCCCTTTCTTATCCTTTTAAAGCAAGTACAATAGTCATAACATTCATGGAAACAATTCAAAAATACATGGAATTGCTAAGATCATTGTAAGTGACATAGATCCAATTTTCACTGGAAATTTTTGGACTAAACATTTTCTTATTTGGCTACTCAATTGGCTCATAGCTCCACTTACCATCCTCAATCTAATGGGAAAACTAAGATTGTGAATAAATGTATGGATGGGTATCTTCATTGATTTTCATCTGATAAACAAACACAATGGGTCAAGTGGATGCCCTTGGCAGAATGGTGGTACAACACATCCTTCCATATTTCATAAAAAATGTCCCCATTTATGGTACTTTGTGGATATCATCCACCATCCACCACATCACCCTTAAAAGGGCAAGTGAAGGTTCAAGTAGTGGGGGACCACATAGAGCACCAACAAGAGGTTCTCAAACTATTTAAAGACAACTTGGTTACAACACAAAATAGGATGAAACAACAAGCAGATCAACATCATGGAGAAAAGAAATTTGAAGTGGTGGATTAGGTATTTCTGAGGTTACAACCATACAAACAGATTTCCCTCAAGCAATAAAAGAAGGAAAATAAATTAGCACATAAGTATTACGGTCCCTATAAGGTGTTGCATAGGATTGAAAGTATGGCTTACAAATTGGAGTTACCCCCATCTTCACATGTACATCCAGTCTTCCATGTTTATTTCTTAAAGAAGGTAATCGGTGACAAGATCCCAGTTCAAATTATTTTACTATAGGTCAATGAAGAAGGGAAAATCATACTAGAACCATAAACAATCCTTGAAACAAGGGTTAAGAAACTATGAAATCGATCAATTACTGAGTACCTCATCAAGTGGAAGAACCTACCAATCGAAGAAGCAACATGTGAAGATGAGTTCTTCATGCAAAAACATCTGCAAGTAATCAAGTGTTGAGGGAAACACATGTTTGAAGGGGAGGGGCATGTTAAGGCCCTAGACAAAACCCCATGTTAAGCATAAAGCACCATGTAAAGCCCTAGATATTGAGTTGTTGTATTTCTATTGTTATATTAGTATTTTCGACTAGACCTTTTAATTATAATTATACCCTTGGTCTCCTACCTTTTAATTGCAATTGTACCCTTTGTTGAGCATATGTCATCATTGATGTCAACATGGCGCAAAGCTGGCGCACAAACAGAGGAAGTGCATAGAAGGATTCTTTATTGAGCATATGTTATCATTGATGTCAATATGGCACACAGACAGTATGGTGCAAAGTTGGCACATAGGCAGAGGAAGTGTGAAGAAGGATTATTTCTACTATACTATCACAGATCCACATGAAATGGAACTCCTAGAAGAAATCGTGAAAGGTTGAAAACATAAGTGTGCGGAAGGATTGAAGGATGAAGGGATCAATAGAGAAAAATAAATCACGGAAGTGGTTGAGTCTGCCAGGAGTGTGCGTAGAACAGGAGGATGACCTACGACGCGGTTAAGAAGTAAAGTAGACTGTGACAAATTCCCTTGTTCGCAATTTTCGAGTGATTCAACTGATGTTTCTGCTGCAGTGCAACAACGAATGTGTAACGATCACAGGGTGCCTTGAGTAAAGAGATGATTGACATAGTGGACTACGGTGGGATGAGTGAAAAATTGGAGTCACCAGGGCGAGCTCATAATATGGTGGGGCAACTCAGTGAGTATGTTGCAAGGCAAGTGTGACAGGTGAAGACTTGTGATCTGTATCTTCCGCCTCTATTCTATCTGCGTAATAGATGCTTTGTAAACCAGAATGTGAATTACTACGACAATGAATGATTTGTAAAATAAGAAAGATTTTGTTCGTTTGAGTTAGTCAAAATGTTTGGAACGGAAGTTTGTCCACATATAACTAATTGGACTTTGATTTGGTCAAAATATGTCCACAATTTAAATGTCATGCGTCCACATACTTTATTTAGACATAAGTGTAATTGAAAGAAGTTTTATCTAGTCAAAATTTGTCCACAATGTAACTATTATGCATCCACATACAAGAAAGGGAACTCAGGAAAAAACACTATAAATAAGGACGTGCTCTGTTTGATTTTTCAGTGAATTAAAAGAGAAGAAAAAGGACCTGTAACTGTTCAATGAAACTATCGGATTAACTTTTGTAGAATTGATTTCAGGGTGGCAGGGTGGTGCTAGGGTGAGTTGAAGCTCACTAACGATTGGTGTTCTCATTATTTGCAATAGGTTGGTGCCTGAGAGGATTGGTGTCCTCATTATCTGCGACAGGTTGGTGCCTGAGAGGATTGGTGTCCTCATTTTTTGCAATAGGTTGGTGCCTAAGAGGATTGGTGTCCTCATTATTTGCGACAAGTTGGTTCCTGAGAGGATTGGTGTCCTCATTTGCGACAGGTAGGTGCATGTCAATTTGAATACTTGTAAATTGTAAGTTGGTGCTTGCAAAATAACATAAAGAAAGATGTTTTGTGGTTTTCTCTCGCATTGGGTTTCCATGTAAAAATTCTAGTGTAATGTGTTTTATGTTTTTTTTATTTTTTTTCTACATATATTGTTGAATAAGTAATAACTTCTAAATAACTTTAACTCATTGAAAGGAAAGAAAAGTAAAAACTTTGATACAATAATGATTCACCCCCCCCCC
>SNQJ01S0036053.1:21245-39306 GCA_010110895.2 Picea sitchensis | reverse complement strand
CAGTAGATGGATCTATGTTTTAGCTAATCACAATAGAGTAGGAATTTTTTGTACTTTTGTTTGTCTTGCAAGACCTACCAAGGAGCTCAAGATCGAGGCTCATCATGGACCTTGCAGGAACAAACGACGTTCATAAGGTACACACCTTCCTCCTTCTCTTTTGTTCATCAACTTGATTAGATCTAAAAGGAAGTCAGTGTCCATGTTAAGCACCTTTTGTCTTAGAGTTAAGGGTCTAGCTCTCAAGAGGAGGTCTACCTGTCGGTAGGGAGATTTTCCTACAACAAATAGAAAAAGCACTAGTGGAGGTGCATTCTTCCTTGGAAGTTGTTTACTATCCTGGCTCATAAAGAAATAGACTTCCATTTCCCTCTCTACAATTGAAGTAGAGTATATAGTTGTAGCATCCTGTTGTATGCAAGTATTTTGGATAAAGACCAATCTCAAGGATATTCAAGTTCCTTGTGATCAACCCATTTCTATCATGTGCAACTATACATGTGTTATTGATCTCTCTAAAAATATTGTTCAACACTCTAAAACTAAGCATATACCCATCAAGTATCACTTTCTTAAAGAATGGGATCAGGATCATGTGGTTAAATTATAATATGTTCCTTCTAGAGAGCAGATCGCATATCTTTACCAATACATTCCCTCGAGACTCCTTTGAGTACCTCGGAGAGAGTTTGGGAGTCCTTCCCACTCCTCATTAAGGCGCATAACCTTCATGATAGGTTGGAGGTTGTTTAAAGAATTGTCCAGCCTCAGGGGGAGCAGCGCAAGAAATTGAGTAGCAGGAAATACAACATTCAGATAGGAGGAGTCACTCTTAGGATGTGCGCAATATGTAGGGTAGATCCCTTTTCCATTGATGTCAAAGGGGGATAAACATAGAGTTGTGACAAAGAGGAGCATACAACAAGGGGGAGTGAAGGCCAAAGGAACACACTGACAAGAGGAGTAGCTCAACAATAGGGTTGCCATCAATGACAAAGGGGGAGTTTGTTGAGTATATGTTGTCATTGATGTCAACATGGTGTATAGAAAGCATGGCACAAAATTGGCACACGGGCAGCGGAAGTGCACGGAAGGATTCTTTGTTGAAAATATGTTCTCATTGATGACAATATGGCGCACAGAAAATATGGTGCAAAGTTGACGCACAGGCCAAGGAAGTGCACAGAAGGATTCTTTCTACTATACTATCGTAGATCCACATGAAATGGAACCCCTAGAAGAAATCTTGAAAGGTTGAAAACAGAAGTGCACAGAAGGATTGAAGGATGAAGGGATCAACGACACAAAAGAAATCATGGAAGTGAATGAGTCTGACAAGAGTGCACATAGAACAGGAGGATGACCTACGCCGTAGTTCAGAAGTAAAGTAGACTACGATAAATTCCCTTCTTCGCGATTGCGGAGTGAATCAATTATGCTTGTGATGCATAGAAACGACAGCTGTGGAAATATCGTAGCGTGCCTTGAGAAAAGTGACGAGTGACAGAGTGTATTGTGGCATGAAGAGTGAAAATTTGGAGTCACTAGGGTGAGCTCATAATATGGTGGGGCGACTGGGTGAGTATGTTGTAAGGCCAGTGCGACAGGTTGAAGACTTGTGATCTATATCATGTGCCCTTATTCTATCTGCGCAGTAGATGCTTTGTAAACTAGAATGTGAATTACATCGACAATGAATGATTTGGTAAAACAATAAATATTTGATCTGTTTGAGTTAGTCAAAATGTCTGGAACAAAACTTTGTCAACATATAACTAACTGGACTTTGATTTGGTCAAAATGTGTCCATAATGTAACTACCATGCGTCCACACACTTTATTTAGACATAAGTGTAACTGAAAGAAGTTTGATCTGGTCAAAATTTGTCCACAATGTAATTGTTATGTGTCCACATATAGGAAGGGGAACTCAAGAAAAAACATTATAAACAAGGACATGCTCTGTTCAATTTTTTGGTGAATGAAAAGAGAAGAAAAAGGACATGTAATTGTTCAACGTAACTATCAGATTAAATTTTGTAGAACTGATTTCAGGGTGGCAGGGTAGTGCTATGGTGAGTTGAAGCTCACTAAGGATTGGTTTCCTCATTATTTGCGACAGGTTGGTGCCTGAGATAATTTGTGTCCTCATTATCTGTGACAGGTTAGTGCCTAAGAGGATTGGTGTCCTCATTATTTGTGACGGGTTTGTGCCTGAGAGGATTGGTGTCCTCATTATCTGCGATAGGTTGGTGCCTAAGAGGATTGGTGTTCTCAGTCACGACAGGTGGGTGTCTGTCAAGATGAATAATTGTAAATTGTAATTTGGTGTTTGTAGAAGAACATAAAGAAAGATGTTTTGTGGTTTTCTCTCACATTGGGTTTTTAGGTGAAAACTTTGGTGTAATGTGTTTTCTATGTTGTGATTTGTGTCTTGCATATATTGTTGATTAAGTAAGCACTTCTAAATAACTTTAATTCATTAAAAGGAAAGAAAAATAAAAACTTTAATACAATATTGATTCGAACACCTAGTTTTAGGATCATCTCATCTTACACATTTGTTCTATTGTAAAAGGAGTTTACCCCCTCGAAGAGGCTTCACATTCATTCTTCTCTCTTTATCAAGGCATGGAGTTATTTCGTTCTCTCTTTTTATGTTATTTTGGTCATTTTGTGCATAAAAATAAAAAATCATTAAGCTTGCCTCTCTTGACATCCAGCAATGACTCCTCAATAATGTAAAAAACGATGCTATCTATGTCTATTATTTTTCTCCTCAGGGTACTGTTTACTATAGCTTTCTTACAACGATTGTATGTTATAGATTCCAAGTCTGCAACCTCCTCAGGGGAATTAGGAATAGGTTGATCACCCCATGTTAATACATTTTCAAGACTCCTCAAGTGGTAAACTTGCTCCATTACTAGTCCCTTGCCCTTATCACTTGCTTTACAAGCAACCTCTTCATCTCTAGTCAAATATATTACCCCACTAGGTGGTGTTGTAGTCTGGAGAGCTTGATACTAAATTGGAGTCTGCTTTACTAGTTTTTGTTGCTCACTTGTTGGAACCTCATCAGTGCACTGTGCTCCCATAACTACTTTATGTTGCAATATTTCTTCATATTTCTTTTTATTTTCTTCGTCTTGTATTATCCTTTGTTTTCTTCTTATTCTATTATCCTTTGTTTTCTTCTTTATTTTTTTATTTTTTTTGTACTGGGGGAATCGGCAACTGGCGGTTCTCGTACTCGCGTGACACGGGGTCGATCCCCGTCGACTACCACTATAACCCCAGGTGCAACCACCCAGCCTGCAAGAATGGCGCACGAGTAAATCCGAGTGAGAATCGAACATGAGACTTCATTTTACAAATTTCCTTCCATTTACACGGCACTTGCCAATCCGTCTACACCCGTGTGGGCGTTTTCTTCTTTATTTTTTATTGCAACTTCTCCTCTTCTTTTCTTTTATGTTCTTCTACAATTTGCCTCTATTCCTCCTTATTTTTCTTCCTGAGTTCCTCTTAAAGTAACTTATGTTCTTCCTCTTTCTTCTTTGCTTCTTCTTCCTACCTCTGCTTTTCTCTAACATCTTGAAACTCTTTCTTCCTCTATTTAGCTTTAGAGGCTTTTCGCTTTTTCTCTAATTCTACCTGGGAATTTTCTTCTTCATACCTTTTTCTCAACTCCTCATTCATTTTCATCTTCAACTCCTCTTCTTGTTGTTTCCTAATTTGTTCACCATGTATGGCTTTCCTCATATCCTCCTCTTCCAGACTGATCTCCTCAAGTCTCTTAGCCTCTTATGCTTCCCTATTAACCCTTTATACTTCGACTAGTCCCCTAGTTATCTCATCCATCTGGTCATTGGTAAACAAAGTGTCAAAGATTGTTAAGCGAGGATGTTGCTTCTTTAACTGAACTTCATCCCAATTATTGGCATTTTCTATTTCATCTTCCTAGCATTCATGAGTGTATGGCCAAGCTAAAGAGATTAGAACACAATCTTTAGATACTAGTCCTTTGGGATCATGTCTCTTGAATTGTCTGGGAGGAAGCCTATATTTAAGAAGCACACTAGCTTTGTATCTTTCATGCATTGGGTCTTTTAAGAAATGATGGCCTAGACTAAAATTATAAGGAATAAAAATATTTTTGTTTACCTCTTTCAACAACGAAGCTTTGAAACCTTGAAGTACTATTTGATATGTTATCTCACCTAGAACAACTATACCATGCACATACTTTGGCAAAAGATGAGGTGTTGTAGTTGCACCACATATTATGATATAAGTAAGGTCTTATTGAAGGTACCAATTTCATGTGTACTTAATCAACTTCCTAGCATCTTCTATCAGTCTTGGACATTCTCTATAGAAAATGATCTTGTACAACAAAGCTAGGAAGAAGTCACAAATTGTTGCATATTGTTTTTTATACTTCTTTTCCCAAAACATTTGACAATATACATGCATAGGGGCTTCTAAAATATGCCAACTAAGGTTGAGAGTTGAAAATACATTGGAAGCACATGCTATATCCAATAAATTAGATTACATATAGAAAGTATAGACAACATTGGGCTTCACTTTTGCCTTTTGTGCCCTTTCAATCATACAATTAAGTTGATTGGATAAAATAGCAGCCTAATTGAATAACCCACTTATAGTAGCTATTGTGTGAGCTAATGGCATCCAAGCATATGTGAAACACAAATAGTCTATATTCCCATATAATATAGCTATCAAAACCATAAGAGACATGTATGGTTACCTTAGGTTGGAAATAAAGTAATTACAATTTGCTTTGTGGAATAATCTCCTATCTTCCTTCCACCAATTTGCCAGAATTTCCCCTACATCATTTTTGTCATAGAATTCATCCACAAAAGGATTATTCAGATAAAATTCAAGCTTTTGAATTTTATATTAATTTTCCAAATTCTCTACTAGAAATAAGCCCACACATTGGCCTTTCTCATACACAATCATACATGTGTGATCAATGATCCATTCAATGGCCTCAGAACAAGGCATAATGAGGGCTCTTACTGCAATAGAGTGCAAGTGAGATTTTCTTGTGTTGATGAACACCTTGTCATCAATTTCCCTTATGGCAGGGTCACTGTGAGGAATAACATATGGATAATCCTTTGAATATAACTTCTAGTATAACTCATTCCATACCGGAAAAAGAATTTGTTCTCCTATGTTGGCTTCCATGTCTTTGTATATCAGTCATGGTTGTTGCTCCTCTCATATAAGAATCTAGATTACGGGGACATATTCCTCTAGCGAGGTTTAAATTTCTATCATTAAATCTCTTTGTAATGATATAACAATATCTAATTTCAAACTCTATGTGTTTCAACCAATCGAAGTGTTTGAATTTTATAACCAACAACCCAAATCTTAGTGCCATGATTAAGAAATCTAGATTAAACGTGTTTGGATTCTCAAAATCTTTGAATTTAAATATCGATTGGACATTTCAACTAATGAATCGGTGCATTAATAGACATTAGGTTTGTTATCGGTGATCACTCACCACTTCTATGTTTGGATAAGTTTTAAATCGTAGTGATGGGAAAGTGAGTTTGGATGAGCATTAGTACATAATATTGCGAAGCATGCAAGGTGGAGTCGTCGGTTGAGTTTTCGAATGGTGAAGAGTGAAAGTTAAAAAGTGCAGTGACAAACCTTATCAGCTCTTGAAATCTACTTTGACATTGTTGTGCATCACAACTTTGTCTTTTGGAAAAGTAAAAGGTGATCGTTGATGGGAGATCATCGGTGAAGTGATTTTACTTCAGACTGACAACATGCATCAATACTTTAGTTTTACATTGACATTAGTGTGAACATTTACTTTTCCATCAACGCCTTTGCTTCTCTTTTGTTTTGGCACTCTAGCTTCACTTTTATACTTTTGCGCTTTGATCTCATTTTGTTTTGGTACCCATAATCCACTTTCATTTCAATGCATGGCATGGCTTCATATTGACGACTAAAAGTAACTTTAGTCTAGTGATGAAAGTGATGGTACCCAATGTAAACTAGATTTTGTATAAGCTCAAAACTTTGTCAAGTCACTTACAAGAATATAACTTGGGTGAGGAGCATAACTCTCCATCATAAAACCACTCAAGCTAGACCTACTTGGCATGGTAGCTTATGATGTTGCAACAAAAGATGTTAAATTTCGTACCAAATGGACAATGTTCATCAATTGTCTATTCATAGACCCAACCTTTGAGTTGAGACTAACAATTTTAGGTTCAAGTTGTTCAATGAGGATTGGCATTTCATACTCCATTTCCTTCTTTGTGTGAGATTGAGTCTTTTCCATAGACAATGTAGGAATTCATCAATTACATGAAAAATGAGGCTTCGATACCAATTTGATCCAATCTTGTGTGTTTAGTGAAATCATCTCATCCACAACAATCAATGTGACAATTTAATTCATACATACACAATTAATTGATTATGGTAAGGCTACTTATGAAGTCAACTCAAATAAATAGAAATGAATTCAAATAGAAAAATATATAATTGGAATGATAATTTGGGTAGAATATAACTCCAATTTCTCATTGCTAAAATAATCCTATACAATGATGATATGAACAACATGAAGCTCACTAACAACTATCAACCAACTAATACCTACACCAATCCTTGTCTATTTGAGGGAGACAAATACAATACAACCTAAGGGAATATGAAGTGTTTTGTTTCTTGCCTATTCCTATCTAACAAATACAATAGTGTACAAGTGTACGGAGGACATAGAGACAAAGAGAAGGAGAAAATGATCCATTGTGATTGTTGAGCTTCCATTTGCAATTATTTGTTGCTGTGTCACTATGATGTGTCTCAACATCATATGCACATTACTTTAGGTTGTGTCTATGCCCAAGACTCATGCTTTTCTAATGAGCACTTGCACTTATGAACACCGAGAGCAAGCATTTCACTTAGTTCATCATGCACTTAACTAAGCTTTGTGCCATACTAAAATAATTCTTGGAAACTAAGTTTTCTCTAGCGTAATTCCTTTGTATAGACTTAATCGATCTATAAATATTTTATAGATCATAAACAATAATGAATAAGATTTTTTCACATCAATCCTTAAAGAGATAGTCATTGAAGTGCACCGATATGTATATATTTTAATTAATTATATTTTTTTACAAAATTTCAATTAATCATCTCAAAATCAAATATTTTTTATAATAATACTATTTTTTTATATTTTTGTTATTGATTTTTGATATAATGATTGCATTAATGTGTTATCCAATGGATTACACCTATGTTATTTGTAACAACGTAAATCATCCACATATTAATTAATCAACAACACAACATTTTACAACATTCGACAATGCAATCAAATAAGAAACCCATTTTATTATATATGAATAAGAGACCCATAGTCATACAAAATGGGACAACTTAAAGGTTCACAATAATCAAGATACAACCAATATGTATTTGTTACACTAATTGGTAATATGTCCTCATGCAATCGAGATAATATGTTGAATACATTAAACAAAATCCCTGATTTTCATAGACAAATATTTCAAAACATACAACTTGCTGTAACAATCAATTATATTGATTGTCATTCATCACTTGAATTGTTGTCATCGCTCAAGCTACATGCACGCCTTATTTTTTCATCACTTGTAGGAAATATTGTACTTTGATTAGTTAACCTAATGTTTTCTTGATCGGCTAGTTTTTTATGTTCATCCTCTTCACGTTCCATCTACAAACGTAGAATAAAGTGTAATATATATATATATATATATATATATATATATATGCATAAACAAAAAGTGTACCATAGCAACGAGTGTTTCATAACAATACACATTCTTTCGAAGCCACGTTGCATGTCATCTCTCAAAATCTCTTATGTTGGTTGCACTCCATACTTTGTTTCCTCCATGTTTAATACGCCATGACAAAGCATGTAGTCAATATAATTAATATAAAGGTTTCTTGGTGTTCCATTAATTATAAAATGAGGGAAGTTAAACAACATAACTAATTACAACCTCGAATGGGGTGACACGTTGCACCCATGTGCCACGTCCCACAGGGCCTGGCCAAGCCATAAATAAGGGTGGTTGGCTCCCATCCCCTCGACATTAAGAATGGGAACCAGCCATAACTACAAGCCCGCAGCCATGAGACCTTTCACTCGCACGAACAGTCAGGCGGCCGCCGAATTCAATATTTGGGAGGCGGTCGTGGAAGTTGTCACGTCGCACCCTACGATTTTTATCTACCTCTGCATCTACCTTCCTCATTTCGCTTTTGGCTTGCACCATGCTAGAAATCTAGAGCTTGGGTGTGGCCATCACTACATCCACCAGGAATTCGCCATTAGCTTCGTCCTTACGATGCCCAAGAACCAAGGAAAGCCACATCGCAGCCCAGCCTGGTACACCCTAGCTGCAAGGCATAAATGACTGCAAAAACTGGAGCGGGCACACTCAATTGCTCGCACCCAAAAATCTCAACTTGCTCGCAGCGATGATAGAGAAAGAATGGCCTAGTCGCCTCCAGCAGTTTTTGTGGAGGAGTTCATCCTGGAAGAGGCCATCCAGCTCCCTCCTGAGAATTTTCTCTTCATGGGACCACAACCTCCAATTATCCTCCCTAGGGACAAAATTCGGGCTGATATAGGGGAAAACAACATGGCTTCACCGGTGGAGGATTTCCCTGTTTGTTACATTGAGGAGGAAATCCTAGATGAGCACCTCCAAATGGCCCAAAATGACTTACTCTCGGAGGAGCTCGCTCCACTCGCAGTTTCTGAATGTGAACTAGGGAGCACAAGGACGGGCGCAGAAGGCGGGGTTCAAAAGTGGAGTGTGACAATAGGACACCCGGAGGACGTGATGGATGGAATGAGGGTTGTAGCAAAGGATGCACACTAGGAGGGCGCGATGAATGGATGCACATCGAAGGACGATGGTGAGGTCCTTGCGCCACCTCCTATTCCAACACCCTCAAATCAGTGGCATGTCCCTCCGCCCTTCTTCCACTCGGACCAGCTCGATTTGGTGCTCTATTTGAGGCACCAGATGGCATACCAAGCTTATCGTGGTGCACTCATGAGCCAATGCATGGACATGTTCTATGAGGCTCTCTCTAATGCACCAGCAAAGCAAAAGTGTCCGACATGCGCGAGACTCTATGCCCTACCAGCTCGGTACGAGATTCCTAGTGACGACCCCTGACATGACCTCTTCTGGTTTTGGTTAGTTGCTCAGGTCTGGTTGGGGTTTATGTCTTTTATGTTTAGTTTCAGTTGTCATGGATAATTCTACAGATTATGGACTGCCACTTTTTCTGGTTTCCTCTAAGCATGGAAGATTGCGGTCTGCYTATTTTGACATGGYCAGCCAGGGCTRCCAACTGTTCTGGTTTCCGCTTTTTGGTGGAACAGCTGGCAATCCAAGGACAGTTGTATATTTTGTTATGGTATAATATAAAGGATCCACTCTCTCTTTTTTACTTAAAAATAAATAAAAAAAATAGATACTTACAAATTGTTCAATTAAACCTTGATACTTGAACATATACTCACAACTCATACTTAACACAATGTCGATCAATTCTTCGGTTGTCTCTTCTTTATATGTTAGCACCTATTAGAAGACATCCATGGACGAGTGTAAATTAATTATTTAAATATGAAGGACACAACAAATATGAAATCTTAAGTAAGGCCGAAAACGTAAGTACTCGCAAACTTTGTGATCGACTCTTTTCTTCCTCATCGTCTTGCCTTATGCGTTGCATGGGTTCTTTTTTTTTTCTTTTCTACAACAAAACAATTAAAAATTAGTATTTCATGTGATAATTAAAATCAATGTACATAAAATAATAAATTAGTGAATACATACCTCTGATATGCATTTTTGTTGGGATGGCTCCTCTTGCGATGCAATTATGTTCATTTCTTTTACCATCTCCTTGTGCATTTTTTTGGACATCCCTACGACCATGTATTGGTTTTCCCCTTGTTTGTCCCTTGGAATGTTCATAATATCCTTGAAAAAAGAAAAGCTATGAATCATTAGATATAATAATTACATTTTTTACAACAGAAGATACTGGTGTGTATAGTAAATAAGTACGCATTGGTGCATATAGTAAATATGTACGCATCGATGTGTTAAACATATGTATACGCACCGATATATGATAACAATGTGCTTGCCAAATCAAAAATGTTCTGCAAATTGTTGTCTTCACGCAGTGCTTTATAAATTAATAAATGCATCAATGAATAAGTATTGTTAATTACGCACCGCCAACTGTCGACCCGTGAAAAAAATTAAAACATGACGGTTTCGGTGCTCTTTGTCTGTAAAATGTGCATTGTTAATAGCGACGATGTTTTTAAAAAAAACATTATTTTTATTTGAAATTCAGTGGTGCGTTTGACATTAATATGGGCACTGATGTTGTATACGGTTATCGTGCGCACCACCAACCGTGAAGGCATTTTTGAAAAAAAAAAAACTAACATGGACAGGTTGGTTTGGGATCCAATGCAATCAATGGTCCCATTGCAATAGATACCAAACACCTCATACATAAGTAAACAAACCCTATAAAAATCTATTGCTTAAAAAAAATATTTGTGAAATATAGAGAGGGGAAGAAAGAGAAACAACAAAGAAGTTAGGACTTCCAATACCGAAGGTAACTATGAAACCCTTTTATTTTTTGGGGAATGAACTAGAAATTGCTTGAATCAAATGGGGGAAAGATTAATATGATCAACAGAATGAAATCGTATACCTGAAATTTCTCCTCTACAGATTCATATGTGACATACGGTGATCCCTTTCAAATTTGACTCTTCAAAAACATCCACCCACCCCAAAGACTTTGTTGGTAAATCTCTCTTGCATAAATCTCCCCTCTAAATTTTGGCAAAATAATGAAAGTAGGAATAGGGTTTTCATTTATAAACACATACATTTAGAAAAATTGAAATTCTCGCTCATTTTTTCATCGTATATTTCGACGTATTGTTGATAAACGCACGCATTTTTTTTTTGTAACTTGTTTTTTCAAGTGTGTTATACATTAATAAACGCATCAGTGTGTTATATATTAATAAACGCATCAGTGTGTTTTATACGAAAAACACACTGACAAATAAAATTCAAATGTAAAGAACCTCATATAAATGAACACATTATGTTTTTGTAACTTTGTTAGTTGGTGCGCTAACATCGGTGCGGTTCGTAAGTAATAGCGCATCGACAAACAATTTAATTAAAAAAATGCAAATGCAAACCTATGCATTAAGAATTTGTGTAGGTTGTAACAGAGGCCACTCTTCAATGCTTATCATAACTCATTGCATCGATGCGGTTGTTGTATGGATACACATTAGAGAATCATAATATAATTAGGTGCACCATTAACTTTTCAAAGTCATTCGAAATTTTGTTTGAAGTTATTTTGTTCTTTGCTTCACAAGATGATGGTTTTGGATCAAATGCAGAAATAAAAGAATTATAATATCAATGAGCCAATTCTTCATATTTCAGCTCATTCCATATCATTGCAAGTCCTTCAAGTTCTCTCCCGTCGATTGTAGTAAGTCTAGATTTTATTTATAATTCATTTATCTCATTAAATTTATGTTATGTATGCAAGTGCAGTTGAATAATTGTTCATTGAATTTTGCAGGATCAAGATTCGTGATCGAGTTTGGATGTGCAAAATATTCCAATACTTCCAAAATTTTGCAAGCTCTTATCAAGAGAAAGATATTGCAAGTAGATGTTTGATGAAAATGGACATTTGTATTACCCTAACAAGCATAACATGCCATCTACCAGCAACCATCCCGGGTCAATGGTATTACAACATGAATTGGATCGCTTTTATGTGGACACCCCTTGGGGTGTAAGAAAAAGATGATCGAGTAATTGTATTTTTGAATTTTTCAATGGAACTAATGTAAATGTATTGCTTAATTCAACATTTGTTTTATAAAGTGGTTGGTTGCGTGTTTATTACTGGGAACAAAATTCATGCTTCTAATAAATGTTTGGTATAATGTTTGAACATATTAAATGCATTGCGTTACTCATATTATCGATGTAATGTTCAATACTTTTACAGTCGAGATTCTGATGAAAAGTGATATGTCTACCATCTACCGTTGCACCCCACTATGATGTCAAGTTACGAGCTTGTTTCTAAACAAGCACAACTCAGAGAGGAAGCATACCGAGAATGGTTGAATCAACCACCTATTCAATTCCCACTACGTCATGAGTCACCAATTCGAAACCTCTACAGTAACACTAGTTATTCACATGTTTGGGATGAAGGCAATGATATAGATATTGGTATACATGATTTCTTATGGGATACCCAAGCCATGGAGAGAATTGGTTTACATGCATTCCAACAAAATTAACTAGGGGATGATGTTGATGTTGTAGATACCTTCTTCAAAAGCCCGAGATTTGCTTCCACCACCCCTCTCTTTGGTTGACAAGGGTTAAGGTCTACCCAACTATGGACAACAATGTTACTGTACAACTTGAAAGCAATGTATGGTATGTCAAATGCATGTTTATCGACACGTTTGAGGTAACTAACCATTAAGTCCCCTAATTTTTTAAGGAATCTTGTCACATAATGAATGAAGAAAATGGTTGATTTTATTCATGCTTAATGACAATGTACATTTATATTGCCCACTAATTGCAAGTTACTCAAAGATAAGGTACTTTTGATTGATAATGTGTTGCCTAATAGTTGTGCAGAGGCAAAGAAAATGCTGAAAATGTTGGGTGTTGACTATATATCATACCACACATGTCCAAATCAATGTATTATATACAGAAACAAATATGTTGACAAAGAGATATGTCTAGAGTGTGGGCACACGGTCCTCCTCGTAAGATATTGAGGCACATGCCCATAATTCCAAGGATTCAAAGGCTATTTTGTTGCAAACAATTAGCCGTGTTGCAGGGGTGGCATGCCTCACATAGAAGTGAGCCATGATTTATGTGAATCCCAACAGATTCAATAGCCATGGAGCGTATAGAAGATAAATGAACCAATAAATTCAAGGATGAAGTATGGAGCCTATGATTGAGCATAACCATGGTTGGAGCTAACCCATATTCCCTCCAAAACACCAACTATTATGTTTGTCGAGTTATAGTGATCAATAGCAATATCCCCCCATGGTTGTCCATGAAGAATGAACATCTTATGTTGGCACTTATAGCCCCAGGTAGAAGACAAGTGAAGATAATGGATGTGTACCTCTAACCACTAATCGATGAATTTAAACAATTATGGGAAGAGATGCATGTATATGATGTATCAATACCCATCCCAATGGAGAGGTTTTTTACATTGTATGGCATATGTGTGTACACCATGCACAATTATCTAGAACTAGGAGTTTGCTCTGGTAAGCATGTTGATTGATTTGTCTATATCTCTAATGTTATTTGGCATACTTAATTGGTGAAATAATATTTTTTACACTAACATGCTTGGTACACAATAACATTGCAGGTCTTGTAACAAAAGGGTATCATGGATGTAAATGTCATGGACCTTCTATAAAGGATAGGTGGTCCAACCACCTACGAAAGCATGTGTACAAGTGTTCAAGGGTATTCCTCCCAAAAAACCACCCTTGTAAAAGAGTTGCATCTGCTTTCAATGGTAAAATAGAGAGAAGACTTGAAATAATGACACCGACAAATTGGATTAGGACATGTGACACAGAGAAGGAGAAGGAAATGGAAAACTTGTTTGATTCAAATGGGGAACTTATGTTCGATGATCTTGAATATTTTGACACCTATGTTGAGAAAATTCCCATTCGGATGAAAAGGAAATATGTATTTTATGAGCTTCCATATTGGGAGCATCTTAAGGTTGGCCACTTACTAGATCCCATGCATATATTCAAAAATGTTTCATATTCTTTATGGAGGCACATATCATCAAATAAAAGTGACACATTGGTTGTTAGAAGATATTTTATTGCTTCAAATACTAAAAAGAGGCATTGGGCAAGAAAAGAAACTAGAGGAGAGGCTAGTCCCTCTTGGTATTTTAAAGAAGGTGATGTCCCATGGATTTTGAAGAAAGATGATCTTTCTATGGTGAATGATGTTATATTAGGTGTGAAGGCACATTTTTTATATGGGTCGACTCTACGACGTTGCTTCACTGTAGAAGGGAATCTATCATGGTTGAAATCATATGACCATCTGAATCATCTAAGGGTATGTATGTCGAATACATGATTCTTCTTCTATACTATCAGTAAAAACATGCTACGCACTCACAATTTATGGCAATTACTAATGTGTGTGTCTATTTTGTAGTGTCATTATCCTTTGCTCGTACGTGGTTGTGTGAAACATGACTTCCCCTAAGACCCGTGACATGTTATATCAAAATTATTTTCATTTGTACATTGGATCACATCAAAGGAGATTCATATGGCTAGCATTCCACGGTGGCGTCGAGAGATAATTGAGATTGCTTGTATGTTTGAGAAAGAAATGCCCATAAGTTTTATGGACTTGCAAATCCATTTTCTAATTCACATACCTAATGAGGTTGAATTAGTTGGGGTGCTCTCGTGTTGTTGGATGTTCTTCTTGGAGAGGTACATGAAAAAATAGAATGGGTTTGTTCAACAAAGGGAAAAATGAGAGGGCTCTATGACAGATGGTTACATAGTATATGAGTTGTTATATTATGACAGTGAGTACATCAAGCAAATTGACGACACATCAGGGGCAGTGGTTTGAGACGACCAACGGGATGAGGAAAAAAGGGAAGGGGAGCTACTCCCAATGAACAAAAAAAGGTGCTTGATAAAGAGCACATGGGGCTTCACCTTGTTGACCAATATCTTATCACGTTCATTCATAAAGGGGGTTTTTAAATTATGAAAAATGGAGTCAATATATTGCAGGTGTTGGGGGGGATACGGGGTACAAGGGGGTTTATAGGTATTGGGGGGGTATAAAAAGGTGTATTTGGTAAAAGTATGGGATATCTAGTAAAAATAAGGGTTTTTTATATTGGAAAGATGTATTGAGAGGGGGGTTCAACAAAAGGATTTGGGGAGGTATTTATCAATATCTAGTGAAATTAAAAGTATTCTTTAATATCCTATGAAAGCATGTGTTATGTCATAGGTTCACTAAGTAGAGACCTCGTGAATAAGAGTAAGTCATTTATATTTTGTCAAATTTGTACAAAACAATTGTTTACACTGAAGTTGATAATATATTTTTGATCTCATACTATTCATTTTGAATTTGAGACGAACAAAGTTCGCTCACACAAAGAATATCCAATATAAATACGATAGTACACAAAAATACATATAGGACAATAATAATATAAATAATGAATATGAGATGAGATACAATAAGAATGAGGGCCTTATATACCCACGTAGGGGTGCCCTTCCATGAAGAGATGTTACCTTTCATTAGGAAGGTGTTTCTTCATTAATTATTCATTGACTATTATAATGTATTTATATTTATTATTATATATTATGTTCATAACATTGTATTCTTCTTAAAAATGTTTTGTCCTCAAAGCATACTTATGGAAGACTTATCTCTTACTTCGGCTTGTAGTATCATCTCCTTATTCTTTATTCCTGAATTAGTGATCGTTGAGGACTTGAAATGATAGGATCTTCTAAGCGTTGTATAGAACCATTGAATTGTAAGGGAGTTTGCCCACCTTAAATCGATCTTCTGCAAAATGGGGATTTTATGGGGTTCGTGTAGACAATTTGATGTATTTTGACTCCCATGATTGTTGGTTGTGGAGCCTGATTACGTTCCTGATCCAGATGTCTTTTTTTCCAGCCGTGTTTATACCCCATGAAGACTTTACACCCCCAGAAGAATGTACACTCCTCCATGTGGGGGAGTGCAGAGGGGGGTTGCCCCCTCTGCGGGGTCCGAGGGAAACCGTGCCCCCAGCAGAGGTTCGGGGGTGAAGCCCCCGAAGGAAAAATTGCCTTGTTGTTACACATCAAAATCACTCACTTCAATGATGACCTATTGTCGTCATTTCAAGTGTTGCATTTTGTCTGCAAGTGTCGCAAATATCATACTATCATCTTGACTATGTCGTGTCTCAGACGACATTATCAACAACACTTAAAAGACACCTCAAAAGACTGGTTTTGAAGAGGAGAAATCATTTGACAAAGAGTACAAGTATTTTTCCATGAAAAAAACAACTCAAAAATTAATTTTGGAAGGCAGCGCTCCCCTATACATAGTCAGGGAGTGCTAGCACTCCCTAGCCTCCTTTGGGGGAGCGTTGTGGCACTGTGTGACCTCTTCTGGGGGAGGGTTAGGCTTTTCTGAGAGAATTTTGGGTAGCACTCCCCTACCCACTGTCAAGGAGTGCTAGCGCTCCCTACCCTTCTTTGGGGGAGCGTTGCACTAATCTGTGCACCCTTTTAGGGGAGYGTTGGCCTGYTTGAGGGAATCTTTGACGGTTGAGGAAAATCAGGGAAAAATCCCCCTCATCTCTAGAGTTATTTTGATTCGAATGTGAGGTCAAGGCTGGATCTTAGGGAGGATCCACAAMTGATGGAGAAAGATCCTCAACCTATCCCAAGAATCTCTAATGTGGTTGGGCCTCTCCAAGCTTATATAAGGAGGCCTTCCAATGGTGTAAAGGGCATATGGAGTTTAGAGGCATCAAACTTATGATCTCATAAGGAAGATATYAGTGAAGTTACAGGCATTTTGTTGGTGGATCATTTGAGCAAAGGGTTTGGACAAAGAGAGCCTGGTGAAGTTGTTGCATCTACATCTATCGTTCTAAGCACTTTGCTTTGTTTTCATTAATATAAATATGTGYTTGGCATGTTTCCTTTAAGTTTGTGTATGTTTCATGAACTTGTTTCTTTTGATAGATCTATTATGAAGCTAATCATGGTAGAGTAGGAAGTATGTTTCGTTGTTGTTGCTCATTGTATTGCAGGACCTTTTGAAGAACTTGGAGATCAAGATCAGCCTGGATCGAGCAAGGACAAACATCGATAAAGGTATTTACCTTTCTTTCTTCTTATTCCTTGAATAGTTTAGCTTCGTGAAGAGGAATTTCAGTGTCCACATTAACACCTTTCTATCTTGGTTATAGGGGTCTAGTATCCAAGAGGAAATCCACTTGTCTAAAGGGGGATTATCCTCTAACAGAAATTGGCGACTCCACTGGGGAAGTGAACCTTCAGTTTTGGTTTCCTTCCTTGGTTTTGTTCCTGACATTTTTCTCACCTTTAGATCTTCTTCATACTGTGTTTCTGATTACTAGATGTGTTGTTGGCTTTTGATTCATCCCATACACTGAAATTTTGGATTTTCTTGAGTTTTTGTTGATTTATGGGAAAATTTTTGAGCTTTGAGAGGCCAGCGCTCCTTTGCCTCTACTACCAGAGTGCTAGCACTCCCTGGTAGGCTCCCAGGGAGCATTGCAATGCTTTGGTGCCCTTGACACCAGAGCGCTTGTGTTTTTCTACTCAAAACTCTTTTAGGAGTTGATCTCAGAGTCTATTTTTTGTTGATTCTTTTGCTCAGGGTTATCATCATCTTAGTGTGCCTTTTTTTTAGCCTCAAACCTTTTGATTTCTGAGAATTCATGATGCTTTGTTTGGGTTTCTAACATCTCTTTCTTCTTTACTTTGAGTCACTCTTCTTCTTTCGAGATTTAGAGTCGATTTACTGCTTTCTCCTTTATATGATGGTATGAAAGTTGTTGTAAGGAAACTCAGAGATCTATGCACTATTCCATTCGATCTTTGAGGTCTTTTTCCCAAGCAATTCCTGGTTGTTCATCATCCATTAACCTTCTCCTACTTCACTAGCAATCTCACCAATTTTCATGCATTTTGGGTGAGTTTTTGCAATGTTTTGCTCTTTTTCTAAGTTTCTGGGAGGACTAGCACACCCCCCCCCCCCCCCCCCCC
>SNQJ01S0036053.1:0-21185 GCA_010110895.2 Picea sitchensis | reverse complement strand
CCCAAGCCATACCAGAGTGCCAACACTCCCCTACAGTGTCTTCGGGAGCTTTACAACACTCTGTGCACCCTTCTGGAGAAGCGCTAGTCTCTTTTTTAAGAGTTTTTGCCTTCTTCGGCTCAGTCTTTTGCAGCCTTTTTTGCAGAGATCTTTACCCAGAGTCTGTGGTTGGTTTGTGAAGTTGTTTGGATTGGTTTTTGATGGTTTTTGATGCTTATCACTACCTATTGTCTTGCTTGGATCTTGAAACCTTTTTCATAAATGTGAAATTGTCTTTTCATCTACTTTTTGTCAGGATAGTTTTGCATGATTTCTCTTTCTCCCTATCATTTCTTGGATTCTTCTCTGCATTTTATTGTATTCCTTGAATGCTTGATTGGTTTTAGAATCCTTGATGGTGTTCTTGCTTGTTAGAACAAGTTTCTACTTGTTTTATTTCATACCTCACTGCCTTGAGTGCATCCCTTGTTTGTAGCCCTTTTGCTTCGTGTCTTTTGCATCTGGATAGGACTCTTTCTCCTGATTGAAAGTAGTGGAGCATTGAAGGTTTTGTATTTACTTTCTGTATACGTCATAATCAAACAAAGAAGATAAATGCATTTTTGCTTTTGGGTAGTGAAACTATCTTGCATTTGAAGTAGCAGAATTGCATGGTTTTTGGCTTTTTTGGGACATTGTGCATCTGTAATGATGAATGTTTTATCCTTCTCGTAGCATAGCTTTCATCGAAATGAAAAGATTGCATATTCATCTCTTTGCATAACTTTTGAGTCAGTCAAAACAACATATTTTCCATGCCATTTTCCTTTTGAGTAACAATAGCCTTAAAAATCAAGCGCTAAACTAAAATTGATTAGACATTTTTACATTTTATGGTAGCAAACCTACATTAGATTAGTTGTAGGGCTTTGGAATAGGTGTGAAAGATAAATTTCCAAAGCTGCAAACAAACATAGAATCTTGTTTTAGGGAGCGGTGAAATCCAATTGCTACATTTTGTCTTAGGAAGCCCTTCTCACACAAGGGTCAAACCCGAGGTCGCATTAAGACTAGCAGAGTTACTCACCATGCTTTGTTGGTCTTAGTGTAGAGATTGCGCGTATTTTGGGGGTCGCTTGAATGTATACCCACAATGATGAGTGGAAGTCTTTCAAGATGATTTCGGGCCAGATACCTTGCCCTTGCGCGTGGATCGGATTGTCGATTGTTTCCCCAGACATTACTATTGTAGCTGGTAACCTTAGTGGCCTATCTCTTTAGGGTCCTTACACAAGGTGACTGTGGAGGGGAAAGTCTTCACGGTACCTGGAATCGACGTTGTCCAAACTCACTCAGGCTCCTTGGAGGGTATACCCACGACTATGTGTGGGAGCTTGCACCAAGGTGTAAGTCCGTTAAGCAGGTCGTCAACGTAACTTTTCCACCCGCTCTGTCTCAACCCCTTCTTACTTTGTTCTCGCGATGTTGGATTTCATCACCAACTAGTGTGCTCATTGTGAGAAGGTTTTTGTTTGCTTACTAGATTTTTAGCATGTGTTGTTTGTTCTCCCTAGCAGAATTTAGGTTGGATCTTCTTTTTTTATGGCGTCAGTTCCCGGAATAACCAATGAAGGAACCCCTTTTCCAGGGGAAACCTTTGTTTTTCCTTCTTACGGAAATGTTGGTCCTCCTTACATCGCTACTTTAATCCTTCCAGGTCTCACAATTAGGTTACCGATATGGTTGTTTTCCACTTCGGTGATCTCGAATGCAGGTGCTTCAGATGTAAGAACACCACCCACACATCAACCTCATGTCGACCTTTCTCCTTCTTCGTTCGTCGAGTCTCCTTCCATTTCTCCTTCTTAGCCTAGTGAAAGCTCTAAAGCGAGTAGCCAGGTTGATAACAAGAAGAAGAAACGGAAAGAGAAGAAGAAGAATCAGAAAGGGACCAAGCCTCCAACTACATCAAATGTTGGATCTAAGCAACCAGCTACTGTTAATAGTATTGGGAGTGTTGATGAGGTCAATAAGATTAAAACAAAGAATCTGAAACCCAAATTCCCTTACAGTCTTTGTAAGGGTGACCACTTTCTGAGAGGTTTCCCTAGTCTTCCCAAGGTATTAGAAATGTGGTCTTCCACGTCATCAATCCCCGCCAGACATGTTGGTGACACCCCATCAACTAGTGACGTTAAGGTTGGTAAGAAGAAGACAACTGTCAAGTTTCCTTGCATGTTATGCAAAGGTGATCATTATTCTCATCTTTGTCCTCGTATGGGCGAGGCTTCTTCTCTTTTGGAAAAGCTTCAACTTCCAACTGGTTATCGTAAGATTTCCCCCAACCCATCGTTAGTTGATGGAATGGTCAATCTGGTTCCATCCCCGGTCAGTTCGGTTCATCAAGTGGTGAATATAGTTTCATCCTCGGTTGAACCACTGACCAAAGTAGTTGATCCAGTTCCGTCATCGATCAACCCCACTTTTCGTCTGAAAAGTGAAACCCAAGTAACTGATCCAGTCCCGTCATTGGTCAGTCCCACCCTTCATCTGAAGAGTGCCAATGTGGTCAATCCCACCTCTCCTCTGACGAGTGCCAAAGTGGTTGATCTAGTCCCTTCATCGGTCAATCTGGTTTATCATGTAGTCAATTTGGTCACGTCCTTAGTTGAACCAGTTGACAAAGTGGTTGATCCGATCCCACATTCGATCGATCTCGCTCTCTTGTTAGAGAGTGCAACCCAAGCGGTTGATCCTTTTCCACCTGTCAACCCCATTCTCCCCTTGGAGAATGAAACCCAAGTGATCAATTTGATATCGTTATCGATCGATCCTACTCTCCCGCTAGAGATTAAACCCGTTTCTGCCCACGTTTTTCTCGTTGGTATAGAATCTACCGTGTCGGGGGGCATTCCTCCTTCTCCTACGAAAACCCCTCCAAGTAATGAGGCCATCCTTTTTTATTGGGGTGTGCTAATTGGACCTCGTCTTCCCTCTCACATTCCTTTCAATATTACAGTACAGGTTTGTGGTCGAGACGTTCCTCATGCGTTGATAGATGAAGATTCATCCGTTAGTATTTTGTCCTCTATTACTTGGAAAGCTTTGGGTTACCCTTAGCTTGTGTCAGTTACCCAGACTCTGTTTGCTTTTAACAAAAGAACCAGTGACCCTTTAGGGATCCTCCCTCAGTTTCCCGTAGCTTTGGGAGGGAAAACTGTCTTTATTGATGTTATGGTAGTCCAGGACCCCTTGGATTTCGATTTACTCCTTGGGCGAGATTATGTCTATGCCATGAAATCTATTGTATCCACTCCTTTTTGTGTGATAGCTTTCCCGCACGATGGAAGAATGGTGACTATTGATCAACTTTCGTTCGTTGGCCCTGACTTGACCATCAACCCAATGACCTCCCTAAACGGGTCTTATATGCAGTCGGTCTCACCCCTGCCATAGGTCAATTATGTGGTGTTATCTCCCATGACTTCAACTTCAGATGACTTGGATCCGGTAGTTGACATGGTGATCTCTTCGGTAGGGCTATTGGAGCCTGATCTCCTTACCCATGTCGCGGCCCTCGACATGTGTTCCTTCCAGACAATTCTTCTTCCATCCAGTGAAGATATCTTGGAAGCCATGACTGAGTTTTGTCCCTTGACATGGTGTCCTTCCAGAGCATTATCCTCTTGGAAGCCATGATCAATAAGAGTTAACGAGCATAGTTTCTCTTCTATGTGGCAAGCTCGTTAAAAAATGAAACAGAAGCTATGAGCATAGTTTTCCTCTCTATAACAAGCTCGCTAAAAAATGAAACAAAAATATGGGGATTAAACCCGGAGCCTTGAGCATAGTTCTTTTATTGTGTCAAGCTCATTAAAAAAATGAAACAGTCACGTCTCCCGTCAAGTCGATTCTCTCGCTAGATCTCGTAGATGTTGAGTCGAGTCTTTCGTTAGGTCTCGTATTTGAACCTTCATTTCATCCACCCTTATATTTTTCTTCATCTAGTACATAAATTGGTGACAACCGCAAAGTCAGTGAATGAATTGAAGCTTGGGGGGCATGTCTCCAGCCTTTGATGATCATTCTGGGGTTAAGCCACGAGCTTTTCAAGCTGGGGGCATACCGAGCTTAGTCTTTGTTCCTTCTCGTGCTCGTAAATACATGAGAATGTAACTGAGTATACTTTTATCACTTTTTTGGACTCGTAAAGGTTATACGAAAAAGGAACCCCCTAGAGTCTCCTTTAAGCTCTTCTCAGACTCTCTAAACATGAAAAGATTGTCGAGTGATCTTGCTTCCTTTCCCACTCGTTAAAAGGTTTGAAAGGGCGTCTTTCAAGTGATAATTTATCTCTTTTTTGGCCTCAGGAGACTAACATTACAAGAAAGGACAACCCTGGAGTCGTCTTTAAGTTCTTTTCAAACTCTCTAAACATGAAAAATCATCGAGTTTACCTTCTCTGGACTCGTTAAAAGAATCATACATTGAAGGTCCCATATGGGACTAAACCCTTACTTCTTTTAGTTCGTTAAACAAAGGAAGAGAGACTTACTGAAGGTGATTTATATCGAGCATGTGTTACCCTCCTCGAGCTCGTTAAATAAAAAAGAGGTACTCGTCTATCTAGATGGGGGGAAATTTGAAAGAAGCAAGACAAGCAGTTTTTGAAAACATTACCAGTAACTCTTACAGTCACCCTTGAACACGACACTTTGTCTTTGCACACATTTTAATCCGCTAAACCTCTGCATTGAACCAATCCTCTGAGTTTTCTTACTCCTTTGGTTCACCCAACGAAATTCATCATATCCATTACATCATCGTGTTTTGGTCCATGTCATGTTTTTTTAATTGTGCCTCAGTGTTCAAGGGAAGAATCTACCTCGAGAGTCAACCATAAAAAAATTCCTGTTTCAATACCCGTGTCAGTTCATGTTCTTTTGATCCACCAATTACATCTCTGTGTCAGTTTCGTGTCATTGATGGGGGATACATCAAGGCCCTCCTTCGATGATTATGTTCCCGTCGACTTCAGCACATTATCCGGGAACTAGACTTAGAAACTAGTTAGTACCTTAGGACTTGCATGCCTCAATGGCAAGCCTCCTCACGTCCGACAGTGGGTTTACATCATTGACCTCTGATCGGATTATTCCATGGATGTTTGACTTCAGCTCATCCATTCACATTCGTTAGAATGTACTAGAGTAGCTTGGGAATCATTGACATCAATGGTGATTTCCCTCGCGCTTGTTAACGGTTTACCTCATTGACCGATAATCAAGTGGTTTCTACCATGTTCGACATCAAGACATCTATTCACATGGTTAGATTCGTACTACATTGGGATTGGTAAGAAGACCCTAGGTTGAGTCATCACTCTTATATGTACTTTTCCCAGGTTGCGATGGAGTTTCTTTTGAACATTGACACATATAATGTCACATAGATGCACTTTGTATTGGTCGTGGCTATGTCTTGTCGTTTCATATATCCACTGTGTATTCTTCATGGCTACGATCAGTTCAGGTCATAGGAGTATAGATCCACATTGTATCTTTAGTAGCTATAAATTTTTGTCAATATAATTATGGATCCACAGTGTATTTTATGGCGGCCATACCTTCAAAGTATTTATCACTCAAGCATAGGTATGCCTTCCTTGGGTTTGAAACATGTCATAATATTTGTTCGATGGTTGTGTGCAGCTTCTTCCAGGTTCTCTGAGTCGATACCCTTACTCGAAAAAGTCTACAAATTACTTAAGTCATCAGTTCCCGTCTTCTAACTTCGCACTTTGGAGGGAAATTTGTTACACATCAAAATCACTCACTTCAATGATGACCTATTGTCGTCATTTCAAGTGTCGCATTTTGGCCGCAAGTGTCGCAAATATCAAACTTTCATCTTGCTTATGTCGTGTCTCGGATGACATTATCAAGAACACTTAAAAGACACCTCAAAATACTGGTTTTGAAGAGGATAAATCATTTGAAAAAGAGTACAAGTCTTTTGCCATGAAAAAAACCACTCAAAAATCAATTTTGGAAGGCAACACTCCCCTATACAGAGTGAGGGAGTGCTAGCGCTCCCTAGCCTCCTTTGGGGGAGCGTTGTGGCACTTTCTGACCCCTTCTGGGGGAGCGTTAGGCTTTTCTAAGATAATTTTGGGTAGCACTCCCACACCCACTATCAGGGAGTGTCAACACTCCCTACCCTTCTTTGGGGGTGTTGCAACGCTCTATGCACCCTTTTTGGGGAGCGTTGGTCTGTTTGAGGGAATCTTTGACTGTTGAGGAAAATCAGGGAAAAATACCCCTCATCTCTGGAGTTATTTGGATTCAAATGTGAGGTCAAGGCTAGATCTTAGGGAGGATCCACAACTGATGGAGAAATATCCTCAACCTATCCCAAGAATCTCTAAGGTGGTTGGGCCTCTCCAAGCTTATATAAGGAGGCCTTCTCATGGTGTAAAGGGCATATAGAGTTTAGAGGCATCAGGAAGATATCAGTTAAGTTACAAGCATTTTGTTGGTGGATCATTTGAGCAAAGGGTTTGGACAAAGAGAGCTTGGTGAAGTTGTTGCATCTACATCTATGGTTGTAAGCACTTTCCTTTGTTTTCATTAATACAAATATGTGCTTGGCCTGTTTCCTATAAGTTTGTGTATGTTTCACGAACTTGTTTCTTTTGATAGATCTATTATGATGCTAATCATGGTAGAGTAGGAAGTATGTTTCATTGTTGCTACTCATTGTATTTCAGGACCTTCTGAAGAACTTGGAGATCAAGATCAGCTTGGATCAAGCAAGGACAAACGTCGGTAAAGGTATTTACCTTTCTTTCTTCTTCTTCCTTGAATAGTTTAGCTTCATGAAAAGGAATTTCAGTGTCCACATTAGCACCTTTTTGTCTTGGTTATAGGGGTCTAGTATCCAAGAGGAAATCCACTTGTCCGCAGGGGGATTACCCTGTAACACTTGTAAATGTATATTGTAATTTCATTGTAAATCTAGACCGTTCATTATAAGGTCGCAGATCTAACGGTAGACGTTATGTTAGGGCTTTTTTCCCTAGAAGGCAACCCTCTTTTATAAGGGAAATGTATTGCGGCTATGTATCATTGTGAATATTGTATTCTAAGTGAGGAGACTGTGAGATAAAGAAGAGAAAGTTACAATGGGTGTGTTGTAGGTTGTATCCCTTCATTTGTTGGATAATAATAAAGGAAGGACCTAGCAATTTCTCTGGTGGACATAGCCCACACTGGGTGAACCACGTATATCTGTGTCTCTATTGTATTGTGTATCTTTTGTGTTTTATTTTCGCATTTGTTTTATTTTATTGCTCCACAATCCTGTGTTTTCTAACAATTAGTATCATTGCAAAAGGTAACTCGTAAGAAAAGAGGGTTCCTAGTTTGAGTGGGAGCAATGGAAAAAGATGGAAAGTTTAGGGTCAAGAAATTTAACGGCCAAAAAACAAGTTATGGAAGATGCATATGGAGGATTATTTATATCAGAAGGATCTATTGCTACCATTGGGTGGAATAGCAAAGAAGTCGACAGCCATGAAGGAGCCCGAATACCTTTTGCTCTAATTACCTTCATTGTGGACCCTGATTACCTTTTGCTCTACTTACCTTCGTTGTGGAGCCTGATTACCTTTTGCTCTAATTATCTTCGTTGTGGAGCTTGATTACCTTTTTCTCTAATTACCTTTGTTGTGGAGCCTGATTACCTTCCTGATTCATAGGTCTTCGTTTTCAACCGTGTTTATACCCCATGAAGACTTTACACCCCTGAAAGATTATACACTCCTCCACGTGGGGGAGTGCAGAGGGGGTTATCGCCTCTGCGGGGTCCGAGGGTAAGCGGGCTCCCGAAGGAAAAATTGCCTTGTAAATGTATATTGTAATTTCATTGTACATTTGGACCGTTCATTATAAGGTCGCAGATCTGAAGGTAGAAGTTATGTTAGGGTTTTTTTCCCTAAAAGGCAACCCTCATTTATGAGGGAAATGTATTGTGGTTATGTATCATTGTGAATATTGTATTCTGAGTGAGGAGACTGTGAGAAAAATAAGAGGAAGTTACAACGGGTATGTTGTAGGTTGTATCCCTTCATTTGTTGAATAATAATAAAGGAAGGACCTAGCAATTTCTCTAGTGGACGTAGCCCACCCTGGGTGAACCACGTATATCTGTGTCTCTATTGTATTGTGTATCTTATGTGTTTTATTTTCACATTTTTTTTATTTTATTACTTCGTGATCATGTTTTTTCTAACAACTGGTATCAGAGCAAAAGGTAATTTGCAGGAAAAGAGCGTTCCTGGTTCGAGTGGGAGCAATGGCAGAAGATGGAAAGTTTAGGGTCAAGAAATTTAACAGCCAAAACTACCAGTTATGGAAGATGCAGATGGAGGATTAAATATATAAGGATATATTCCTACCATTAGGTGGAATAGCAAATAAGACGACAACCATGAAGGAYGAAGAATGGGAGGTTATTGACAGAAAGGCACTAGAAACGATACAACTGAGCCTCGCAGCGTCGGTGCCTTTCAATATTTGAAAAGAAAAGACAATGAAAGATCTGATGGATGCATTAGATAAATTGTATGAAAATCCCTCGGCRTCCAATAAGCTATTTCTAATGAAGAGATTATTTAATATGAAGATGTTAAAAGGTGGGTCTATTGCAGGTCATTTAAATGAATTTAATATGGTTACTAATCAACTAAGTTCTGTAAAAGTGGACTTTGATGATAAGGTCAGGGCTCTTCTAATCTTGTGCTCATTGCCAGAAAGCTGGAATGGATTGGTCATTGTTGTAAGTAACTTTGTCTCTGGTTCAAATACTTTGAAATTTGATGATGTTGTTGGACTTATCCTTAGTGAGGAAATGCGACAGAAAAGCACAGGTGAGACATCAAGTAATGTGTTAAACATGGAGAACATGGGAAGACAAAAGGATAGAGGAAAGGGCTCAATGAACTGCGGGAATTCTAAGGGAAGATCCAAATCCATATTTGGAAAGATAGAGTGATGGAATTATGGGAAGAAAGGATATATGAAGAAAGACTGCAGAGCTTCGAAGAAACAAAGAGATGGACAACGGGAGAAAAATAAGGAAGCAAATGTAACAGGTGATGTGTTACAAGATGCTTCGATTCTTTTTGTAGATAATATTTATGAGTCTTGGGTAGTATATTCAGGAGTTTCATTTCATGCCACACCCCATAGGAAACATTTTCTAGATTATGTTCAAGGTGATTTTGGACAGGTTCATTTGCGTGATGATGCACCATGAAAAATTGTTCGAATGGAAAAAATAAAAATAAAGCAAAGCAATGGAAACCAATGGTTGTTGAAAGAGGTAAGACATGTTTTGGATCTAAGGAAATATCTAATTCCAATAGGGCAGTTGGCAAGTGAAGGTTGTATATCCATATTTACAGATAAGGTGTGGAAGGTCACCAAAGGATCATTGGTGATAGCAAAAGGAGAGAAGGTAGGTACATTGTATTTATGTATTGGTAATACTGACTCTTCTATCTCTTTAACTTCTACAAGAATGGATACAACACTGTGGCATCATAGACTTGGACACATGAGTGAGAAGGGGATGCAGATACTTCACAAAAGAAATTTGTTTCCAGATCTTAAACAAATTGATTTGGATTTCTGTGAGCATTGTGTTTATGGAAAATGGAAGTGTAACACCATGTTTCCCCCAGTTTGTAAATATAACTATATTGACCAAGAGACTATGGAAAAATCAATATGTGTGAATGTTTGATTTGATGGACCTTTGTATAAAAGGTCAATGAATTTAAATTTTGTTATTTACTAGAAAATGGATAAGTGTTGCATGTCTGCTGGAAGGGCGTTGTGATAAGAGAGGCCATGAATGCTATGAAAGAGATGGTGAAGGGGACCAGGAATGGTTGCGTTAACCTCCACCAGACCAGTACTTTGCTGGAATTAATAGCTTAGGATCAGAACAACCCTATCACCTAGGAATGAATTATAGTCAGGCTAGTAGGTGGGAAGACCTCCTCAAGAGTTAATGAGGGGATGGGGCAGATCGCCCATCTGTGAGGCTTCCAAAGCTGACCACAGACTATGAATTCGGGCCACATGTAATCTTGCTAAATAAGGAAAGAAAGGAAGGTGTGGTGGGCAGAGGAAGACCTGCGAAGAGTGTAGAGACGACAGACTGAACTCTTGGGTTCGAGGAAGAATTGTCAAAAAGACTGTGTTCTGGTCGCAGGAAATAGAGACTGACTCAGGAGAAGGAGAGTAACCTTCGTCCCTATCTATGACTGAGTCGGGAGAAGGAAAGTAACATTTGTCCCTATCTATTTATGTGTCGGGAGAAGGAGAGTAACCTTCGTTCCTAACTTTCATTGAGCCAAAAGAAAAGATTCAATCTCAAAGCATCGTGGTCTAGCTTGGGGGTGGCCAGTGGTAAATCCGTTAGGGGTGACTGAGCCTATGGTTGGGTGGAAACGAGAAACCCTTTCAGTAGTTGCATCACATCTTTTGGTTCGGATAAGTGTTTTCATACTTTGTGTATTGAACTGAAATAATGGATGAATGCATGGGTTTATATATGTGTGTATCTATAAATGGTTTCTGTGTGGAATGGTCATGATATGTGTATGAATTTACCTCCGTGTGGACTTATGCTTCTGATTGACTGTCTATATGCCCCAGTTTAGCCTTCAAGACGTCTCAGGACATAAACCTGTAGGGAGGCTGGGATAGGAAGCATTGCATCAATCTGACTCTTTCGGTCTGGAGAGGATATCTCCTTCAAACTCTTTGTTGCACAACCGGGACACCATGCCCAAGTCCTTAGCAAGTTCATGATGAGAAAGATGTGTTTAACTCATGAGGGTTTAGAAGGGCCCATGTGACCAACACCCAGGAACCCTGCACTAAGCCTTACGGAGCTAAGTCCCTCTAGTTTCAGAAGTTCGGAAGTTCGGGACTTCGAAGTATTGTAGGCCCAAATAGTCACAAATAGGTCGAAGGTGACCGAGAGTCATAGTTACCTAGAAGGTTAACTGGCATTGCACATAAGGCCTTTTTCCATTTCCCCATGCAAAATTTTAATCCCTTTTTACAAATCCCAGAGCTAAAAATACATTTTTTTCCACATATACGCACCTTGCCTACTATACAACATTCATATATGCAGGTTGCACCACTACAACCCGTGTACGTCGGGAAATGTGCCCAAAATTGAAAAATGGTGTTGGTTTTCCATGTCACGGTAAGAGATCAATGATCCTTGCCCTTCCATATACTGGAAATGTTCCGACTCGACCCTTCAATTCCACTTGAAGGCTATAAATGGGCCAATTCTGAGCTATGTAAAAGAGGAGAAAGAATTCAACTTTGAGAGAAAAGTTACTTTGGAGAAATTATTCACTTCACATTGAGTCTACATCCCTTTATCCTTTAAGTCTGAACACATTGTTCAGCTCCCAAGCTCTTCCCTTATTGAGTGAGAACTCCATTGTCTCTCTTATATGAGCTTGCCTTTGGTGGAGGATTGAAGTGGTGGAGGCCCAGCTGGAAGGAACTTAGTTTCTCAGTTCCGAACCATGCCGACATGGAAGTCTGTAACTTATTCACTTCTGTTGATTACATCTTAATAGAAATACTCTTTTCTCGTCCAATTGATATCTTGCAAATATTTGAATTATTATTCCATGGGAATCTTTGTTATGAATGTTAATGGATTATGCTATTGAATGTGTTGACATCATATATAATCACCATATTCTTGGATTGGTTGTTGAGGACTTGTTGCAGGTATATTTCTTTGGGTCAAGTGCTCAACGATGGACTTCATCGAACGTCCGGACGAGGTAGGCCTTTCATCTTGTCTTGCTAGCACATTGCTTTATATAGCATACTTGAGAATATAGTTGATTTATGTAGTCATTTTCTTCTGTTGTGGTTTGCCCCTAGCCATAGAGAGATTTTCCTTATAACACCATCTATATGCCCCATTTTAGCCTTCGAGACGTCTTGGGACGTAAACTTGTAGGGAGGCTGGGATAGGAAGCATTGCATCAATATGACTCTATCGGTCTGGAGAGGATATCTCCTTCAGACTCTTTGTTGCACAACCGGGACATCATGCCCAAGTCCTTAGCAAGTTCATGATGAGGAAGATGTGTTTAACTCATGAGAGTTTAGAAGGGCCCATGTGACCAACACCCAGGAACCTTGCGCTAAGCCTAAGGGAGCTAAGTCCCTCTGGTTTCAGAACTTCGTAAGTCTGGGACTTTGGAGTTTTGTTGGCCCAAATAGTCATAAATAGGTCAAAGGTGATCGAGAGTTGTGGTTACCTGTAAGGTCAACCCAAATAGTCACAAATAGGTCAAAGGTGATCGAGAGTCGAGGTTACCTGTAAGGTCGACCGACGTTGAATGGTTTCCCTAATGGTTAGGTGAACCTATCTCACGATCTAAACCGAGATCCAACTCCCCATCATGAAGTAACGCAAGCCATTGATCGGGAATGTTTGGAGGTCCCCTCAATCATTGGATCTACAATGAGAAAATTTCGATGAAGTTCTACTTCAGAAGAATAGAGATGCTATAGCATCAAATTCCCTAAACGTCGAAGTTGCAAAGTAAAGGAAAGTCGTACATTTGGAGAAGATTGTTCGGAGCCCCACCTACCATCTGATCATCCGAGAGGAGGGACCCACACATGGTACTTCGGCAAAGTCCTACTTCAGGAGAATGGAGTGGTAGTGAAGTTAAGACTCCCAAAGGTCGGAGCCATGAAGTGACCAGGACCATTGATCTGGGGATCCTTCAAGTTCTCTCCTAGTAGTATGATCTACGATGAGATCAACCCGACATTGATCGCTTCAGGAGAATGAAGTGGTAGTGAAGCCAAAAATCTCGAAGGCCGGAGTTGCGAAGTAGCATAGATCGTGGATCTAAGGATCCCTTGGGACCCCTCTTAGCCATCGATATATGGGGGAATATGGCACTAGATCCTTTAGTCCAGAGACTTGGTACTCTGGGGGGATTGAGGTGTGGTGTGTCTATAAGCTCTGAAGCCAGAAGTAATGAGAGTCATTGATCCAAGGGCACTTCGGGACTTATCCTAATGGTCAGATCTAGGTTGTGGTCATCCCGACGTTGACCAACTTCCGAAGAAAAGAGGAGTATGCATCACAAAACCCCCAAACGTCAAAGTTACGAAGTAACGGAGGTCGTTGATCGAAGGGTTACATGTATGTACCCTGGCCGCGAGACTAGAGGGCATGAAAGATGATATGTCTGGAGTGACATGGTGTAGTGACGTCGTCCATGTTGACATGGAACCAAGTTTGACGCGCCACATGTCACCTAGATTTGTGTGTATCACATACCCTATAGACCCATTGGAACGTGACACATGGCATCCATGATGAGGGCATGTGTCTCCCTTGACCCTTCTATGTGTCAGCCCCTAGTACGTGCCCACCTAACCAAAGTGGTTGGTGAATTGATCGGAACTCCGAGAGTCCGGGACTTCGGACTCTAGAGGAATTGGGGTATAATATTGTAGAGATTCCAAAAGTTCGAACTATTAGAGTCCATCCTAGCCATTGACACCGGGAGACACTTGGCACCAGATCATGTACTCTGGAGGATTTGAAGCTTGGTGCTTCGAAAATCCCCAAAGCTCGGAGTAATGGAGAGGATCTCAACCGTCCATCGTTTGGTGTTGTGTGGCGAGCGATTTGTCACTTCAAAGGATAGCCACTTTGGAGAAAAGTAAAACAAGAACTCTCGAAGGCCCAGAGGCCGGATTTCACCTGAGTCGTCGATATCAGAGGATAGGTGTCAGAAGATCTGTCACTCCAGAGGAAGGCTCGTTGCGAGAAATCGAGAACTCCTGAAGGTCGAAGCGTTAGAGTTCATCGTAACCATTGGTAGTGGAGGACGTGTGTTAGGAGATCTGACACTCTGGAAGGATTGCCCTTCAAAGGTTTATGTTTGTGAGTACTTTCGAATTCATCGAAGCGCAGAGTCCCGAAGTGAGCATGGAGTGTTGATCTGGAAAGAAAATGGGGATTGTTGATTTCCGTAAGCATAACTGAAATTCGTCGATTCAACAGTTCGATATATTTATGGTGTCGTAGATTGAAAATATCTGAAGCTCGAAACTCCAAAATAGGTGCCTTTTGTCTTGGTGTCTGGTCATATCCCTCAATCGTATGCGATTGTAGCCGAAGGGAAGAGGCTAGGTCGGGAATTCAAATCAAAAGGTCGAATATTGAATTCCCCATTAGTCTGTGAGTTATCCGAGGATCAAGTCCAGTCGTTGGATTGGTTGGTGGATGGATTTCTGCCATAGATTTAGGAACGCTAGAAGCTCTAGGATATTAGAGACCTTGGGGAGAAGCATATTGAGTCAGATCCACGTGGAAGCCCCGTGGCCCCGACCAATGAACACCCGAGTAACTTGGGAGAGGTATATATGTCATCTCTGAGCTTGGTTTTGAGCATGGAGATCATGGCTGGAAAGCTCTGGATGATCAGAATGGGATAGATACCCTGAATGGAGGATTTGATTACTTAAGAAGAACAAAATTTTGATGCCCCACCATGGTTGTGTTACAAATTGGTATCAGAGCATGGTTACAACACTTGACCTGCTAGGGCTCATGGATGAGTCGCTTAAAAACCATGTTTAAAGAAATTTTAAGGGTGACACCCTACCTCACCTCTTTGCTAAAGAGTCAGGTTAAACATTTACTGAAGAAAATAATGAAAACTTTCTACTTTGTGTGTATTTTTTAAATATGAACTGTGTGTTGTTCATGAACTAACAGACTGTAAGCTAACAACAAGTGTTTTGTCAGCACTCAAGCAGTTAGTAAATCACAGGAAACTACAAGCATAAATCATGGTGATGCGCCATGAAGTGGGGGATGGCTCCCACAATAGAGACGAAGAATCTGACGAGAGGAGGGCGGTGGAGACCCCTCCAGATCTGGCTGAAACTTTAAGGAGCCTCATGGTCAAATTACAGAGTTGCAAGGCTGACAACGAGAGATTGATAAAGGAGCAAGAAAAACAAACAGATATTAATGCAGTCTTGTTGCGGAGCTTATCCAATATACAGAGGCAGTTGCAGCATGGACTTGCAACCAGCCATGTGGACAGATGACATATGAAGAGAAGTCAAAGTCCACTTGAGATACGAAGACATGGTCCCATAAGTGGCCACACTAGGAGGATTACCTCGAGGAAGGCCCAACCTGGAGGCAGGGGACACTCATCGGGAGAGTCCTCTAGAGAGGAAACTAGCAACTGTGAGGGATCTTCTAGTGGAAAAACTAGCTCACATTCTCAAAGGAAAGGAAAGAAGTGAAATCATTCCAAAAGTCATGATCCTGAAGAATTCAAGAAAGCCAAACCACCCTCTTTCGATGGAGAGATTGAAAAAGGGGAAGAGGTTGAAGCTTGGCTGCTTGGTTTAAAGAAGTACTTCAGAGTCCATTACTACTCTGAAAGCTCGAAGGCTCGAATAACCATCTTCAACCTAGAAGGAAAGTCTTCCATTTGGTGGGAAGACCTTAGGAATGAGAAAGGAATCCATGAGAAGGACTTGCCATGGAAACAATTTAAGAAACACTTCAAGAAGAAGAGTAGTTCGGGATTCAAGAAGAAGGGGTTTAAATCCTCAAGATCTAAGAACTATAGGAAGGGTTCTAGGATGAGCCTTCCTACTAAAAGTGTGTATCAATAGAATTTCCCCTCCTAGAGTGGAAATAAACCTTTTGGATCAACCCCAGGAAATATTGATAACCCAAAGAGAGAACACTTGAAATGTTGGGTTTACAGAGAAGAACATATGTTGAGGGATTGCCCACACAAACAACAAAACAGTGGGAGAGTCTACAACATCCAAGAAGCTACCAAAGTCAATGATGTGGTTAGGAGCATGCCACATATTTATGCACTCATGGATAATAAACAAGTCGACCACGAAGCTTCAGTGGTGGAGATGGAAGGTATGATTGCAAACCATTTGGTTTCTATTTTAATTGACCCTAGTTCTAATTTGATTTATGTATCCCCTCAGACTATTGATAAGTGTAAACTAGAACCAGTTAGACATGTTAAGCCATGATTGGTACAACTAGCCACTGGCACAAAAAGAAAAGTAGCAGAGGTCGTACCAGCTTGCCAATTCATTATGGATGGATTGCCCACCCAAGCGACCCTTAACATACTTCCCCTGGGATCTTATGACCTGTTGATTGGTATGGACTGGTTAGCCACTTATAAAACTAGTTTGGACTGTTACAATAAGACCTTAGAGTGTGAAAATGAAGAAGGGAGAAAAATAACCCTCCAAGGGATGTCTTAGTGAGACGAATAACAACCCTTCAAATGAAAAAGTATTGCAGAAAGGGATGTTCCCTATGTACAATACAGGTGTTCGAATCTGTTGAGGATGGAAAACCAAACCTAGAGGACCACCCCATATTAAGAGAGTATAAAGACATGTTTCTAGAAGAGGTATCGGATCCACCTCCGAGAAGAGACGTTGACTTCTCGATAGAATTTGCATGAGGAGTAGTGACAGTGTCTAGAACACCCTATAGGATGAGTACACCAGAGCTAATTGAGATCAAGCTACAACTAAAGGAGATGTTGAACACAGGCTACATCTGGCCCAGTGTGTCTCCATGGGGAGCACTAGCCTTGTTTGTGAAAAAGAAATATGGCACACTCTGACTGTGCATAGACTATAGACAACCATAAAGAACAAGTATCCCTTACCAAGAATCAATGACTTGTTCGACAATTTAGGGGGTGCTTCCAATTTCTCAAAGATTGAATTAAGGTCTGGATACCATCAAGTCTGAATCAAGGATGAAGACATCCACAAAACAACCTTCAGGACCATATATGGTCACTATGAATTTGTGGTGGTGCCATTTGGATTAACCAATTCCCCCACCACTTTTATGTGCTTGATGAATAATGTACTCAACAAATTCCTAGACAAATTTGTATTGGTTTTCATTGATGATATCCTAATATACTCCAAGAATAAGGAGGAGCATGAAGAACATCTTAGACTTGTACTTCAAGTGCTAAGAGAGCATCATCTCTACGCTAAGTTTAGCAAGTGTGAATTTTTCCAGAAGCAAGTCCATTACTGAGGCCATGTTATTTCTAAAGAAGGAGAGGCAATAGACCCTGACAAGATCAAGTCTATTATGGAATGGCCTACCCCAAAGGATGTATTTGATATTAGATCCTTTATGGGATTAGCAGGATACTATAGAAGGTTTATAAAATTATTTTCCAAGATTGGTTGTCCAATCACTGCCCTTCAGAAAAAGGGGTTAAGTTCACTTGGACATCAAAATGCAAAGAAATATTTTAGGAACTAAAATACCTTCTAACCCATACACCCGTGCTGAAGATTGCAAACCCCGATATCGACTTCCTCATGTGTACAGACGCCTGTAAGGAAGGACTCAGAGGAGTCCTTATGCAAAAAGGGCGTGTAATTTTCTACGAATCCAGAAAATTGAATGAGCATGAAATCAATTATGTGACCCATGATCTAGAGTTGGCCGCCATAGTGCATGCTTTAAAAATGTGGAGGCATTACCTCCTGGGTAGGAGATTTGTACTTATGACAGACCATTGTGGTTTGAGGCACATGTTTGATCAACCAAAGGTCAATGCTAGCCAAGCTAGGTGGATGGCTCTCCTTAGTGAGTTTGATTTCAAAATCAAACACATCAAAGGAAAAGAAAATAGGGTGGTCGATGCCTTTAGCAAAAGTGTGAAAACGATTCACCTAGCAACGGTAAGCACCTATGAAACGAATGTCAGGGAAAGAGTCAGGAATGCACAAGAAATAGATGCATTCTTCAAGATCATGACCTCATACCTAGGGTAAGAGCCTATAGGGCTAAAGTATGAAGGCTATCAAATGCTCGATGAAGGCCTATTGACTTACAGAAACAAATTGTATATCCCAAGTTGTGACGACTTGAAGAGGTTCATAATGGACAAACTGCACAATAGACCATATATCGGTCATCCAGGTTATCGAAAAATGATCATGGCCACTAGGAAACAATTCTATTGGCCTGGATTGAAAAAGGACATAGCTGACTATCTAGCTAAGTGTCTAGAATGCCAACAAGTTAAGGCAGAACATCGGCACCCAACAGGGTTGTTACAACCTCTACCAATTCTRGAATGGAAATGGGAAACCATCTCCCTGGATTTCATCACCGGATTACCAAAATCGGCCAAGCAGAATGATGCCATCATGGTAGTTGTTGACAAATTGAATAAGTCTGCTCACTTCATTCCTGTCAAGTCAACTTGTAAGGCAATAGATATTGCCAACATTTTCATGAAGGAGATATTCAGATTGCATGGCATGCCTAGGGAGATTGTATCTGATAGAGACACAAAATTTACTTCAAACTTTTGGAAGTCTTTAATGGCTAGTTTTGAGACTAAATTGTTGTTTAGCATAGTCTATCACCCTCAAACCGATGGACAGACAGAAAGAGTAAACCAGATATTAGAAGACATGTTAAGGATGCATGTAATGCATCAACCTAAGAAGTGGGAAGACTACGTGCCATTGGTAGAATTTTCCTACAACAACGATTATCAAGAGTCAATAAAGATGAGCCCTTTTGAATCCTTCTATGGTAGATAGTGAAAGATTCCAATTAGCTGGAGCAATCCAATGGATAAAATTACAATCGGACCGGACATGCTGAAAGAAATGGAACAATAAGTGATTCAAATAAAAGAAAATCTGAAAATTGCTCAGGATAGACAGAAGAGTTACTGCTAGCACTAGCAATCACCCTCGAACTGTAATGAGGATAAGCCCAATGCCCATCAGTTTATACAGTAAATTTAAATGAGTTTTAAGGGGGTCAAATGGATAAGACTCGAGATAATAATGTTCCAACTCAGAAAATCTGGGCTAGCATGCACAAGCAATTGAGTTCTTGTATCAACTTCAGTCGGTAAGTTGGAGTGAAGGTGAATAAGAGGAAGACTTTGGTGAGAAAGTTTAGAGGTCTGCTATGGACATCGGGTCTTCCAACAACCTAAGGAGGAAAAAACTCAAACACAAGGTTCTATTGAATTCAAATTTTCAAGGAAGCTAAAAGAAATCATAACAGTACTATAATCAAACATTTATCATAATACAGTTACAACACTCCAGGTGAATCAATCAAACATGAACTCTCTCAGTATCAGAGGAAAATAAGATGGAGTAAGAAAGCTGACTTAGATTAACCAAGATGTCTCAAAAAAAAATACATAACCAGAGAACCAGTTGTTCTCAATAAAAAAAATACAATAGCAGGGAGCCTAGCTCAACCATTCGACCCTTACAAAATATCAAAATTGCCTATATATAAGCAGAACTGTTGCAACCATCAGGACTGTGATCGGATTGCTGCATTCAAAGTTTTCATTCGGCGTCTGCTATGTCAGACTGTGCAGACAATCTTCTGTTGTCAGACGCAAGATCTTCCATCTGGACCTTCTCTGTCAGACTGCGCATCCAGCTCTCTGTTAGACGCGAGCTCAAATCTACCAATCCTTTATGGCTTTCCATTTATGTGCTGAGGCGAGGTCTTAACCACCGCTCTCATTCTCAGTAACTTCCTTCATTGGGATCAGGATGAGGCCTGACACTCATGAATGTTCTTAGACGGTGCCAATGACTTTTGCGAGTCAATTTTGACGCCTCGAGGTTATGCAGATCTTCTTTTGTGACCAATACAAGCACAGCGGGTGGTGGGACGATAGCATATGCGCAGGGGTGATGTGGAGTGAAATGCTTGGCGCAAACTTGCATGGCACAACAAGTGAGTGATGGTTGCGTGGAAGGAAGCAGAGGATGTTGGAGCTTTTCAAACCCCAAACATTTCATTTTTCTTGTGGAAATCATGGGCAAAATGCCACATGATTTATACCATAATGCTCCTGAGGGTAAACCTCAATTATGATTGATTCCTATGAAATAGGTTGCAAATTTTGATGTTAACAGTTACACCGATAGAAAGAGAACTCCCATAGAGTTCAAGACATGAGACCATGTCTATCTCAGAGTTAGGCCTAGGAAGAGTTCCTTGACAATGGGAGCTTGTGCCAACCAGGAACCTCAGTATAATGGATCCTTTCAAATCTTAGATAGAGTGGGACTTGTAGTCTATAGGCTAGCACTCCCTCCCATAGTGAAGGCACATAATGTTTTCCATGTTTCCTTATTGAAGAAATATGTACATGATTCTAATCATATAATTGATTGGTCTGTGATTCAGGTGGAGTTGGAGGGAGAATTCCTACCATAACTTCAATGCATACTAGACAAGAAGGAAACCTCACTCAGGAACATAACCATTGCATCGGTCAAGGTGCAGTGGAAACACTTTGAGCTATATGAGGCTAAGTGGGAAATGGAGGATGTCATGAGACAAGCATATCCATTTTTGTTTACTTCTATATATACAGAGTATATTGATAGATAGAACATCGAGGACGATGTTCCTTTAAGGGGGAGGGAATTATAACACCCTGTTTCCACCAGTTTGTAAATATAACTATATTGGCCAAGAGACTATGGCAAAATCAATATGTATGAATGTTTGATTGGATGGACCTTTGTATAAAAGGTCAATCAATGTAAATTTTGTTATTTACTAGAAAATGGATAAGTGTTGCATGATTGTTGGATTGGGGGTGTGCTAAGAGAGACCATGAATGCTATGAAAGATATGGTGAAGGGGACCAGGAATGGTTGTGTTAACCTCCACCAGACTAGTACCTTGCTAGAATTAATTGCTCAGGATCATAACAACCCTCTGACCCAAGAATGAATTACATTTAGGCTGGTAGGTGGGAAGACCTTCTCGAGAGTTAATGAGGGGATGGGGTAGACCGCCCATCTGTAAGGCTTCCAAACCTAACCACGTACTAGGAAATCAGGCCACACACAATCTTGCTAAGGAAGTCAAGGAAGGAAGGTGTGGTGGGCAAAGGAAGACCTGCAAAGAGTAAAGAGACGAGAGACTGAGCTCTCGGGGTTTGAAGAAGAACTGTTAAAAAGAGTGTGTTTTGGTTGCAAGAAATAGAGACTGACTCGAGAGAAGGAGAG
>SNQJ01S0036051.1:18859-42370 GCA_010110895.2 Picea sitchensis | reverse complement strand
CTATAATTTATAGGATCATCTGATGACTAGAAAATTTTCACTATTGATATATGTTATCTTGCAAATAATATTTCATTCATGCAAATTATTTGCAAAAGAAAAAGAAAAGAAAAGAAATAAAAAGAATAAAGAGGGCATAGAAGAAAAAAAATGAACAAAGCCCCATGCAATAACAATGACTTGATCCATACTATTTAAACATGGTCAGGTCCTTTTGAATTGATGTTGATAGGATTAGTAAATAAGCTTGGCTAAACTGTTTAATCTTAGCCAAGTAGATAGGTTAGCTAGTGAATAAATTTGATCAAACTATCTAATCTTAGTCAAATAACCCTAGGGTAGAGTAATCTTTTAGTCCAACGGTTTAATCTGGGCTAAAGGTGTAGGTAGGTAGGATAGGACATAGGCTAGCCAACTTTTCTTTCAATAAAGTTTGAATGGTATTCAAAGAAAATGTATGATTCTAATGTTTTAGGTGCTTTCCTAACCCCATGGTGACAAAATCAAGGGAAGCAACGCACAAAACTCACAAAAATATCTAAGCCTAAGTAAGTTTTGATGCATATATTAAATCGCGCCCAGAGATTAAAGTTTGCGCAAAGATCTACGACTGAGTCATTGGCGCACAGATCTACGGCTAAGATGAGTTTTTGGACCCCCTCGACCGTTCTACCTTTAACGGTGGGGAGGGGGTCTGGTATGGTGATTAACAAGTGCACACAGATCTACGGTTATCCCGACAGTGCACATATGGACGGTCTACAGGAGATTCCAGACCCCCTCGACTGTTCTACCTTTAACGGTGGGGGGGGGGTCCGGAATGAGGCGTCTGTTCCCAACGAGCCCCATCCCAACGTGCCGGTAATCTATTGTGTCACATCTTTTCCCTTCTGACATACCACCACCACCTCATGATGTCACATCTCAATATCCATCTCCACCTGTCTTATCCGTCCACCCGTTACAGGTCATGTCTCCCTCTTTTATTCCCCCAATCATCATCCTCCACATCATCTGGGTACACACATCATGCGTCCTTCTCCTGCCTCCTCACGTTCCCAAGGATCTATTGGCAATTTATTACAGGCTACATATCCGTTAGCCTGTTGACCTGTCCCCCGCGCCCAACGGATACCCGTTCACTCAAAAGTAAACCCTATCCCACCATTTGCAGATTGTTCACTCTCTCTGTGCACCAAACAATTCCCCCCCCCGCTCACTGATCCAGCCATCTACCCATCCATAGCCATTATCTGCTAACATTTTTGTTTCAGTTGCAGGTACCGTTGGAAGCGATGGCGCCAAATTCTAAAAAAGCAGAGGTCGAGGATAATCCATTCCTCCCCCCTCACGTTGATCTCAACCGGATTCCATTAGCAGACAAAGATTATCTGATATTAGATACCAGGTGCGAATTCGATTTCACAGAATTGCAGTCATGGTTTAAAGACACATTCCTAGATCAAAGCGATGAGTTTGGGCTCTGGGAGTCAAATTTTCCCCTGTATCTTTTTCCCCAAGTCCATCATTTCCCCGAATTCACCCTCAAGTGTCAATCTCATTACCTCCTCGACCAGAGAGCCATAGTTTCTTTGTCCGGAGAAACTCTTTTCTTTATCACACCAGAGGCCATTGATCAGATGATGTAGATATCTAGAGCCGAATCTGCCTCCTCTTTCAACCTTGAAATATTAACAGAGTTATACCAGAACCTGTCTTTCCCTCAAAGAGCCCAAATCTTTGAGCTTTTCCTCCCACAGGATGCTCAACTCCCCAAGAAAAATCCCCCATATCATTCCTCCCTGTTCTCAGAAAAGGGAAACCAAGTGCTTTTATCACTTTGTTGTCTACTTGGCTACTTTTCAGACGAATGGGTAGATGAACCTATATTGGGGTTCCTACCTATTTTCTCTACTGAGGAAAAGGCCACCATCCAGTTTGACTACATCACTTTCCTGGCATAGAACATCCACGATCAACTTTCTAAATTCTCCACAGAGGGCATGTTCCGGTATTCCTTGATACTGGCATACATTTTCATGTTTTATCAAGCAAATAAATTCTCCTTCCTTATGCAGAAAATGGACCAGGACGGAAAACTGCAGGCAGTAAACCTATGGACTTCACTTCTCAGAAGAAACTCCATGGAGTTCAGTTTTAAACAGTTTATCAAGATGTTTTATCATCCGGTGGTGAGCATGTTCAATGGGAGACGAGAGCCAAGGATAAATGAAGAGATCCAAAGAATATTACACCTCTCGGGCCTCGCAAAGACGGGAGACTGGTTCCTATATCAATACCACACAGATATTAGAGTGTGTGGATGTGAGTCAGCTCCATACAAATTGCCCAAATATCTGTCTGTGCGGATATTTGCACTGGAGTATATTTGCCAGATGATAAATTCAGATGATATTCACTTTGTATCTTTGAAGAAAAAACAACAGTTGAGGATTATGGGGCAGATAGGACCTTTTATCTGCAATAGTCGAGCCGCTAGAGAAGAGGCATAAAAGGTATTAAAGGAAATGAAATTCAGCACTAGTTTCATTTGGCAATATGATCCAAGTGGAATCATCGCAGAAATGAGAGGTAAAAACAAAAGTGCACAGTATGCTCGCACACTCAAACTGGAAATTGAGAAGTATGTAAATCAGACACAGTGGGAAGAGAACACCTTGGAAGACACTGAACAAAAATCTTCCTTAATCCTGACTTCACAGACTACCACTCCACCAGTGCCAAAGGAAAAAAGACCAAGGAAAGATACCTCTCTTTCGGTCACTAAAGTATCACTGGAGGATTTTCATTTACACAGTAAAAAGCCTAAGACCATTCATACTATTCCCAGGTCTGGTGAGGAACATACTCAGTCTACCAAAGGGGCTAAGGGAGAAGCTACACCAATTCCTTCAATCAGTTATCAGACAACGTCTACTTCTTCTTCAAAGAAGCAGACTGACGTAACTGTGGCCACCCAAATTCCACAGGGATTCGCAAAGCTGAACATCTTTGAAAAATATGATCTGATTAAGAAGAAAAAACAGACACTGACCAATAGCACCTATGCTCATTTCTGGAAGCAAACATCCACAACACAACAAAGACTGTTATCAGTTTTCGACACAGAAAAAGGAAGAATGCATCTGGCATTTCTGCAGGCACAGGTGCCTCAAACCAAAGAAATCACTGACTACAAAAGGTCAACCCTTGTATTCGATACCAAACAAGTCCATCTAGCTGATCAGATGGATCTGCACAGACAGACGTGAGAAACAATTTTTTCCACTTTGGCCCATGCTTCCTCTACAACTGCAAAATTACAGGTAGCTCTAAACAATGTTCAGACCCAGTTGAAACTGGAAAATATATTCTCTTTTGCAAAGTATAACGGGATAAAATCCTTAGAGGAATTGGTAGTCAAGATCGGGTATGACCCCTCGAATGTGAAAGGAACAGATGAGTTGCTAAAGAAAAAGAACGTCGATATAGCATCTCTGAGAAAACAACTAAAATTTCCACCCACAGAGGATGTACAAGCTAAGGAGATCGCTGAGACAAAAGGTGAGAAGGATGAGATGCTCAAGTTTATCATGGAGCATAATGTGCAGTTAAGGGAGATGGAAGCAGAGTTGAAAAGTTTGGTAAAGGAGAAGGAACAGACAACACCCATGGAAGTCATTCCACTGAGTGCAATTCCCCTCACAGGAGTTAGCACAACAACTGTAGCAACGACAACTACAACAAAAATCCCATCAGTCACCCCACTGACAGCTCTGGAAAAAATTGTGGAGCTGGCAAAGTCCATGGAAGAGATGAACTTACAAGAAACACAAATCAACAAACTGAAAAAGGAAGTTGAGAGCCTTCAGAAACTCAAGTCTTCTTACTAGACCAACTACAACATGGAGAAACAAACATCAGAATAGCTAAAACAGGAATTGTAGCAGCTACAAAAAGCAAACAGTGGCAGGCAAGACCCTTGCCGAAGCAAAGGAGAATATTTGGATGGATATCTCCAAATCCATAAACGAAATCTAGCCTGTGGTACAGATCATGTTTGACCAAAATGAACTAGTGATAAGAAGCAAACAAGTTATTGACAAAATAAAAGGAGAGTTGGGAGAAATGCCCACTGAAGCCAATGAAATAATTAAATTCCTGAACTCAAAGACTAGAGAAGAACTAGAAGACTTGAAGATCGAAGACATGACAAAAACCATCCTCGAATTCAAGAGGGTTCTGACCAAAAGAGGACTGATGTTGCAATTGGAAGAAAAAGTCCAGAACATGGACATTGGAGTTCAAAGGTTTTTCAGCAAGATCGAGGCTTTGTAGAAAAAAGGTCTTCCTGGTTTAATGGTTCTGAATGACAAGCTAATGACCCTTCCAGACTACAAGCAGAAGATGGCTACAACGACCAAGGATAGTTCCAAGTTCTCGGGGATACAAGGCAGTATAACAAGCAAAATGTTCTTGGAGACTTTGCAGCCAGACATCAACATACAACATGAGATCAAATATATTTTCATCATCAAACCAACTTTTTCTAAGTACACAGAAGTGGATGAAATATACCGTAGACTAATCAAAGTCACCATTCCTAGTCAGCTAAGATGGGAAGAGCTGTGCAATTTGATCGAGTAGGAAGTGAGGTGTGCAAGCTGAGTCAACAAACAGATCAGTCAAAGTCATGTGGGTGACTCACCAATGGCCTTCCCCAGATTCAACGTGAAGAATTCGACACATCATCGACAATTCCTAAATTTGTGTATCTTGTTAGATAGTTAGTTAGATTCATAGTCTGTCATGTCCTGATCATTTATGACATGGTTGTTTGTAATTTTGATTATAAATACTTCAAACTTAGAAGTACTGAGGGTTTATTTTTACGCCCTAGCAAGTTGTAAGCACTGTAATTTTTATCAAGAAGATCTTTCAGTAATATAAAGAGACGTTTCACAGGATTCCTACGTGTCGTCTATTAGTGAAGTTTTCTATTCTCAGTTGAATGTGTATCTCTTCTAGTTATCATCTTGTTTTTCTAATCTGATCATTCAAAGGGAGTTAAAGTTACAGAATTTACCTTCGCGTACTCTGTTGCTAGCTTTTAAAGATCTACGTGTTTTCTTCTTATATTTTGGTCAAGAAATTCTTAAATGCTTCTTGGTTATAATTAATCATCTCGCCTTTTTCTGCTAACCATCATTTTATTGCTAAAGAATAAAATAGTTTCATTATCCTGCCCTATGAAAGGAATCTTTATACATGTTCTTAGATCTCTACCTTTATAAAACAGACCCCATAGCCCAATGGACGCGTAAAACCTTTCAACCATTTTATAAAAACAAACAACATTCGGTCCTGCACTATTTAACTAGCCTAATATCTTAAATTTAAAACAAAGTTAAATCTTACAGAGAGATCCCTCTCTGAAACTGGTAGGGCTAGCTCCTAGTTTCAAAGTGGTTGGATAAGGTTACCTCTAGTAAATTTCTTCTACCTGACAACAACCTCTGGGAATTTACAGAGTGATAACATACGTCATGCGAGGGAAGGATTCAATGGCCCTCTTTAGTTGTAGATAATAGGTGTGGAACACCGCGTTTGACTGTCATTACTTCGCCATGTCGCTCGAATACCAGAGCGTAGTGAACTTCGCAACTAGTGGTTCGAACGACTCAATTTCAGGAAATGTCGCTCCTTCTGGCATCTCCCAAGCAATGAAGGCAATGAGAATCAACAACCAACTGAAATGGAACTCGTAGCCTTGATTCTTAGCTTCGCGGCAGTCTTTCTCTAACTTGTTGATGAGGTAGCTCGCCCAGTTCATTTGCAACCCTTCAACGCATTTTCTCGCGAGGTCGATGACAAACCTCGTGACTTGCATTCGTTTGTTCTTCCTGACAAGCTTACCAATGATCAACTGGCAAGCTAGGCGCACTACGCCATTCTGGATGGAGGCTACCTTCTAGCTCCGCTTCCCCTTCTCCACATATCCATAGGTGTCTTTGATTCGCTGCGACATGGCTCGATCTACAGCCTTCCCTGGGTAAAAATCCTGTGGGTTTGGTTCTTGCATGCTCAACTCGGTGATCTGGTGGATCAGTGCCAGATCTACAGTGATGCGCCTATCCAACCATAGGTAACCACCATGGAAACAAGATAGCAAGAGTTTAATGCACGCGTTAACTTCCTGGTGTCTTCCAAAGTGTGGTATCTTCATCACATTGAGGATGGTGGACCTCAAGATGTCCATTGTCCACAGCTGGGGGATTATCTTTGACTTCTTCCCTGTTGTGTTAGTCAAATACTTGTGTGGTGCGAGCATTCCATGGTTCTTGCGATCTCCCAATTTGAAGTCATTGATCTTCAATGTCAGAATCTATCCCAACTATGGTCCAACTACGCGTATCCCCTTCGAGAGGTACGTAGTGATCAATGTGTAGTCGAAGTCTCTCGGAACGTTGTCACGACTAACCGCACCAGCCAGAGGCCGAATATAGTTGGGCAGGATTGATGGGATCAACTTCACGTTTTCCAAGTCATCACGATGCTTACTTTGTTTCTCTGTCGCAGTTCTAGAGGGCGCAGATCAACGTGTAGTCGATGGGGATGCTTTCATTCCTCTCATTGATGAGGCATGTGCCCCTGCGAACATGACCTTCTCATCCATAAGGTCTATGAGGATCTCTTCAACAGATTTCTCTACTATGCTAAAGTCACCCGACATACACGCTCGAGAGAAAATATCTCAGGTCGGTGAACAAACACTCAATGTAACAAAACAGGTGGTGAAGTCTCAATAAGCACAGCGCGGTAATAGTCATCTCTCTGTAGGCTCGAATAATCATTGTTGGCAAAAGTGTTCCCGATAAGATATTCGACGGGTTAAATAACTAACATCGTAACAGATTCCTCCAACAGGTCAAAAAACCTCAATCAATACGATTCCATCCATTAGGGTGCGGTCCCAACGGTCCAATGGCGAGCTTTCTGGCAATAACTGATTTGCTGGCCATTTAGGAGCATTGTTCTAACGGTCAGGATGCCTCCAACAGTCATATTTCTCCGCCATGGCGAAGTGCCAGTCTACGCTGCTCTGCTATTCCGACATAGTTCAAGTTCCACAAACCTTCCTTCTGTGAAGTCCTTTCTGGAACTTCCTGCAAGTTTTATAACTTTGCTTTCTTCTTGCTGAGATTTCTAGCTTTCTTTCCTATGATCTGAGTCATTGGATTCCTCTTTCCATTTTGATTTTTATCTACTCTTGGCATAGTAACTTTGCACTATTGAGTATCTTTCACAGGATTCAAGGATAACACTTCTTCTCTTTCTGGAGTAGGTGCTCTACTCTCCTGCATGGACAAGTTTTTCAAGTTTGCATGTGTTCTTTCAACTTCGACAACCAGGTCTCTAGCCCTTAGTAGCTTCGACTTGTCCTCTTGTTCTTCCAGTAAGTGCGCTATTATCCTATCCATGAAATCCCTTAGTTCTTGTTTTTTCTGTTCTAGAGCTTCCTCTTCTTCTTTCCTTCGGATCTGATCTTTCTCAATCCAGGTTTTTCCTAGAAAAATAGCAAATGGGGCATTGTTCTCAACAAACCTAACGACCTCGAATTCTTCTTATGTCGAAGTTCCATGAGCACTCATAAGTGTATGGGTAAGTCTTCCACATAGGGTTATCAACTTTCCTTTAAAAAATCTTATTCCTCCCAATGAAGGAACCATAGCAGGCCTTCCCATAATTTCCCAAGTACTTTTTGTCATGATATTCACATGTGTTTCCTCGTCCATAACACAATTGATATCGAAGTCTCCTATTATTGTTTCTATGCACTCCTTTTCTTTTAAGGTCTCTGATAAACTGATGTCTCTGTGATCATTCAGGGTTTCTTTCATCTACAATAATAGAGTCTCTGATTCTTTCTGGGGTTCTATCATATCCTTAGTTTCTTGACCTTTCTCATGGTTTTCTTGTCTCATATTCATCTTTTCAACTTTAGCAATCATTCTATGGCAATCCAAAACTTCATGGTCCATAGATTTACAATAAAGACAACTAGGACCTCTACTTGGGAATTCCTTAGCAAGATGTCCTGGTCTTCTGCAACTATAATAAAGAGATAATCCTCTCTTTCTTTTAAATGATCCCCAACCTTTCTTGTAACACGCACTGGGATCACAGTGCTGAACCTGCAAAAATTTCTTTCTAGGATCCTGCATCCACTTGTTAGACCAAAAATCCTTTGTATGCATAAGAATAACATATCTTTCATTACTTCTATTAGATCTATTCATATTAAATCTTTCTTTCTTCAATAACTCTCGTCTGAAGAAGAGTCGACATGTGCATGCTCATCGCCTTGGACAGGTGGAAGAATGAAGGTGTCTGCATGCGGCTGCTGAGGTATATGTGAGACACTTTCCTCGAATTGGACACTACGCTCAATGATGAGTCGATTCGAGGAAAGATCATTAAGCCTATATCCCTTCACACTGTCGGGGTATCCAACAAAAATACACTCAGTGCTCTGTGGACCAAGTGCCTTCCTCTTTTCAGAGGGAATCACAGGCCAATGCCGCGTGAACTGAAAATGAGAATGTGGGTCACTTTCGGTTTGAGGACACTCCAAGCCTCATATGGGGTTTTATCCTTGAAATATATATGGGAATATGTTTTTTGGATCTTATGTTACACAATTAAGTTCTTGACCGAATCTCTGTGAAACGTAGTGACTTTGCATGCAACATGCAAGATGCCATCTCATTTAGAGATCCGTTTTCCGCTCAACAACTCCGTTTTTCTTGGTATATGGAACTATGTGCTGCAACTGAATCTGCCTCATGGAAAATATCATGAATCTCGCAGTTACGCCTCTCCACGGTATTAGTCCATTAGGACTTTGATCTTCTTTTCGGACGTAATGTCAGCGAGGGGCTTTGAAATCTTTGAAGTGTTGAAAGACCACGATTTACCTCTGAAAGTAGATCCATGAAAACGTGAAATCATCAACAAAGAAATGAGAACAAGCTTCGCTTCTTGATGGATGGATACGAAATGACTCATAAGGTCACTGTGGATCGGACCTAAAGGTGTGGAATCTCTTTAAGACTTTCCTTTGTTGAATTTCTCTTGAGGTGTTTTCTGAGAACACAACCCTCACACATACTCCTATGGAGAAATGGATGTCTGGTAGATCATCAACCAATCTTTGCTTGCTAAGTTGTTGCATATATCTGAAATTCAAATGTCCAAACCTTTTATGCCATATCTTTACTACTTTCATCATCATGAGTAGCAGTAAAGTAGAATCAGGTTAAATGAATTCAAAAAAATACAATCTACAGCGATGATTTACCTCCCGGTTGCAACTCCAAGGTTGGTTTGCATGTCATAGATGTCGACATTTGAATGAATATGACTTTCTTTCGATTACTTGAAATTCGTCATCTGATACATGAGAGAGAAGGTTGATGGAAGTTTGGGAGCGTACAACACATTCTCGAAGCTTCTGTTGGTGAGTTCAATCCTTCCTTTGTCATTGACCTCGACTGGAGAGTTTTCCCCCATCATAATAGGAGGACCTTTAGCGCATCCAATGAAGAATAGATTGCTTTTGGAAACAGCCATGTGATGTGGTGCTCCTGAATCTACAATCCAAGTATCGAGAGAGGAGTTGATGGCAATCCAAGGCATGGATAGAATTGCCTTTCTTGGGGATTCACGATCTTATGGCTTCTTCAATGCCCGGCACCCTCGGGGATCACGATGTGGAGTTGTTTTGTTGAAGTATTTGAGGTCATTAGATCTATTTGTTTTGCATGCATGCAGACTCTGAATGGAATCCTTTATGAAAATGCGTGCATTTCTCCCCTTTTCCCCTTTGGATCGGAGGCATCGGTGAAGGGTTTTTTTTGTACCCTCCCTTCTTAGGATGTGCATGAACTTTCCTTTGTCTTTATCTTTAGATTTATGATGTTTGTGGCTACCATCTTGCACGGTAAGTGCATGTTGTTAAGGTTTAAGCTGTGTGAGTTTTCTTTTCAATTCACTAGATAGCCATAGCATAGATAGGATCACTTTGAAATACACAATCACAAAGAGACACATTTATCCGGGGAAACCCTCATGGGGAGAAAACCCAACAAAAATTCCCTTAATATAGATAGCCAATGCAATGCCAGAGAATAAACCAAACAATACAGAAGTCTCTCAAGTATGCGCCTCTCTCTCTCTTCCTTCTTCTCCAAATGCAACTCCAAACTTGCACTTTCGATGAACAAGTGGTGAGTCAACAAGCGAGAAGCGTTAGCCTCTCTTATTTATACAATCCTAGCAAGTGTGGAAGTGTCTCTTCAATGACAGGGCCGACTTCTCAATCTAGGTGGTTATAACCACTTTAATATATTTTAAGGGGCCGACTTCTCATTTGGCATATTACAATTGGGGTTTGACCAATCCGCAAAGGGATTTGGTCATTTTACAATTCCCTGACATGATCAATCCACAAGGGAGTTGATCTAATGAATACATCAATAATAAATAGAGATACTCTTTTGCAGTTACATTATTTCAACACATGTGCCTTTGGACGCTGATTTTTCCATTTTGATGGCTTAGTTTGCTCTTGTGTCGGGGATTCGATAAAGTCCTCAGAAGAAGGCATCTTCCAAGTGGCTACAGAGGAAAATATGACAGTATGGAACGTGGATATGAATCTGAGAGGAATTCATGACCGAGTTTGGAGAGAATGGTGAGAACCATTTGTTCTCCTCCTTAGATTTATCAACCCATGGCTTTGAGTTGCGATGGTAAATCCTTGAATTTTGTAAATCTTGGATATTGTTAAACACCCGGATCCAATGTGAGTAGTTTCACCTCATCATGTGTCCCCCTCATCTCATCCCTGGCTTTTTGGATCCAATGTGAGTAGTTTCACCTCCATCATGTGTCCCCTCATCTCATCCTATTTGCCAAAGAGCCCTTCCAAGGTGGTCCAGGCTTCATTGGGAGTCTTATAGGAAGATGTGTGAAAAAGGAGATTGGGAGAAATAAGACTGCAAATCGTTCCGAGTGCTTCATCCATCCAATTTAAGTACTTGGATTTTTCTATGGTTGATGTCAGTTATGTATCTGTATTCAAGGTTAACCTATACAATCCTCTGGTTCGGATATGAATCATTATTCTCTCCTTCCATGCAAAGTAGTTGTAAGGTCTAAGAATGAATTCTTTTTGGAAATCCATCTTTTCGTTGTCTTCAATATTTTGTACCTGCAAAACATTTTGGTGTAGCTTTTGCTTAGCAGTCCGTCAGCTTTGATACCATGTAAATGTGTTGAACCTGCACATAATAGATCTAGCAGCTAAACCATAATACAGACATTTGCAGAGAGAATTGAAGAAAGAAGGAGAGAAAGAATGAAAGAATTCTCATTAACCGTTGTGAATAATGAATAATTTACACATGATATACTCTATATAGCTCAATGAGTGTGCACTGGAGGAGAACCAATGCGCCATAGTGGTGGTCTAGAGTGATCTGGACACACACCAACAATTACTAAGTGGCGGTTTAAGGAAAACCACAAATCAATCACTCTCGTTTGTTACTACTCGATTGATAAGACTTCAAAACTGGAATCCCGGCTTCAATCACTAATGTTGTTCCCCCCAGTCAGTGACAAGGTGAGAAGATGAAAATATGTCCACTGCAAGATGCATCAATACATGAGAGTGAATTCATTGGTATGAATGACATATCTTTTTTACTATTGATGACCATCGCCAAGAAGTCATCCACCCATAGTGTTTCTTTACTCTTGCAGGTTTCTTGCATTTGGAACATCTATCTGAAGGATGATTGAGCTTTCCACAATGCTCGCAAGGATGAAGATCGAAACATTGATCTTCCATGTGGCCAACTTGGTGACAATGTTTTCATTTCAGAATCTGCTCTTGAACTGGAGCAAGTGAATGTGAACTTTCTTGAAGCAGTCCAACACTCTGGAACTGGATTGGTTTGGTATAATTTGGAATATGGAAGGTGACTTCCTTTTCATATCCGATACCGGTTCTATGCTTGTTATTTCTGATTTATTCCCAAGGTATGATGATTGGCTCTAAAAGAGGAAGCTAATCTTCATTTGTACTTGAATCTGGAGCTGGCTCACTGAGTTTCTCCTGCTCTGGTTGTTGGTGTGAATCAACATCATCATCTTCAAAAATAGGGTTCTGAACAAGGACTCGTTCAGAATGTTTTCGAAGATTCTTTCGCTCAAGTGCATCGTGAAAAAGTCGAGTCCGAGTTTGCAACAATGCTACTTTGACCTGCGAAACTTGCAAGCATGTTACAACAGACTACAAAGTTGCTTTGTCAGTGGTGACTAGTCCAGAGAGGAGAGGATTAGAGTGTTCAATAACTCTACCAGTTCCTCAACTCAAGCCATTTTAAAGACAAAATTAGACCTCATAGGGTTTCTTGTAACTCCACCTTTTAACAATCAAACTCAAATCAACAAATGGAGGGTGTCGAATTCTACCGAAAATACACCGGTTTACAGAAAAACACAACTTCATAAAATACTCACAAGCAAACTTGCAAGTTTGTTGTCACTGTTATTATATGTTGTTCATGATCACATAGTTACCTGATGATTGGAGAACTTGGATATAGATCTTGAACCTATGCCTTTACCAAAAACATCAAGAGCATTTGCAAATTTCCCTGCTTGTGGCCTTTGCTTGAACCTCTATTGGCAATTGAACAAGAGAAGTTGTTGCACCTGTTGAAGTTTGAGTAGCTTCGAAAGATATTCTTATTGTATCAATATTGCATTAGACCAAGAAAAAACCCTAAAGAATAATATTATGTCATATTTGTAAAGTTGGCCCTATTATGCCTTTGTAAAAGTTGGCCCTATTGTTCCTTGGCAAAAGCCAATTGTAAATTAGAAGGGAAAAGTATACAAGTCGGCCCTGACCTATTTCTGGGTAGCTCAACTTGTATTTATAAGAGGCTATGCATCTCAATTGGAGAACACACACAACAAGCTCTCTCACACAAGTAAAAGTGCGCAAGTCTGAGGAGGAGATGCAACTACATAGGAAGGGTGTTTTGGTGAAGGGTTTTGGTTATCTGTTGGAGGATTATCTTGGTCTAGTGGTGTGCTACCCTATCTTGGTTAGGGTTTCTGGTTTATCTTTTGTTTGGTGAGATCTCTCTTGAGAGAGACATTGTACTTGTTGAAGAATCTATATTGAAGAAGCTTTGCTGGGTTTTCTCCCCCACAATGGTTTCCCAGGATAAATATTGTGTATACTATGGATGTGTTTCTTTCAGTGATCCTTATGCATGAAATTATTGTTTTAATTGTCTAAAGTTAAAGAATATTGAATAGACTTAACTGCTTAATAGAAATTTCAACATGGTATCAGAGCGGGCCTGAAAGAAGCCATTTTCACAGTCTAGAAGGAACTCGCTGGGGAAGTTAAGACCATAGGAAGACTCTCCTAACCCTCGCACGTCTTTCCTTCGGTTTAGATTCTTAGTTTGATGAAGTTTTGAAATCTGCAACTGGTGATGCAATTGTTGCAACTGCCGGAACTGCCAGCAACTGCACAAAACTCTAGAAGGTGGTTTCTCCCACTTTCTGGAGGATGCTGGTCAAAGAAAACGACCAATGAGTTTGCCTAAGGAGGGTGCACCTTTCCCTCAGAGAAGAATTCCAAAATTCACATTTTGTAAATTTAGGGTTTCCTCATAAACCCTAGCTCAGACGTCTTGGGAGTTACATATTGAAGTTGGAGCAGTTCGTGTTGGCCTAACACACTCTCTGGTAAGTTCAAAACCTTTCTTTGAAAAGTTTTCATTTTCTTATTGTATTACTGTTCGAGGACAAGATGGCACTCAATACCAATATTGATGAGAAGCTTGAGGGTGCTGATAACTTTCGAGCATGGAAGTATAGAGTGATGCTCATTCTATAAGAGAATGATCTAGAAGATATCATCAAAGGAGAAGTTCCATAACTAGATGAAGATGAGGCTGAGGCAATACACAAAAATAACCTAGTTAAGGAAAAGATAATTATTGTCGATTCCATCAAGGATCATTTGATCCCTCATGTCTCATCATTGACAACTCCCAAGCAAATGTTTGATGCCTTATCTCAATTGTATGAAGGCAAGAATATCAACCGGAAGATGACCTTGAGGACACAACTCAAGAATGTGAAGATGCAGAGTTTAGAAACTATCCATTCATACTTCACAAGGGTGTCTCAAATCAAAGAACAACTTGAAGCCATTGGAGACACAATCGAAGAAGTTGAATTGGTAATGACTAATTTGAATGGTCTCCCCAGATCTTGGGAATCATTCATTCATGGTATATGTTCGAGAAGAAGGCTAACAAGGTTTAGCAGACTATGGGAGGATTGTACTCAGGAAGAAGCTAGATTGGCAGCAAGAGAAGAGAAACTAGGCGATGAAGAAAATCAAGCTCTAGCAACTCATGCTAGAAAAGGAAAGAGCAAGAAGGAAGCTCATTCACACAAGAAGCCTCATGGATTACAAAAGACACACAAGTTTAAGAAGGATTTCTCAAATTACAGATGCTACATCTGTCAGAAGATGGGACACATTTCAATTAAATGTCCCAACTCTAAAGGTCAGGTCAGAAAAGGAAAGTATAAAAGACATCATGCTCATGTCGTAGAAGATGATGAACCTGATCAAGAGAGAACCAAATAAGAAGACTCAAGCGAAGAATGTGTATTGATATCAACTCTTACAGGTACAGTCACTCTTGGAAGTGACACATGGCTTATTGATAGTGGTTCTTTTAAACACATGACAGGTTATAAGGATTATTTCTCAAAATTAGTTAAGAAGGATTCACCTCATAAGGTGAAGCTCGGTGATGACTATCAATATCCCATTAAAGGAATAGGAGAAGCATCCTACAGATTGGATTCCGGAAAACCTATGAAGATGAAGGATGTTTTGTATGTACCTGGTTTGAAGAAGAATCTCCTTTCTATCTCAGCCTTGGATGGGCAAGGATTCAAAGTTGCTTTTATTGATGGTGAAGTTCTAATGTGGCCAAAAGGAAAATCTATTGATGTTGCTGTAGTGATTGGTGTTCAAGGAGGCCTATACAAGTTAAAGGGACATTCATTTTCAGCATTAGTACACACTACAGTCACTCCAAGTGAACTATGGCATAAAATATTTGCTCACATACATTACAAAGCCCTACTGATTGTGAGAAAGATGGTGACAGGTTTGCGAGAAATCCAAGTGGATCATGAAGGCATATGCAAGGGATGCACACAAGGAAAGCACGCGAAAAAACCATTCCCAAGTAGTGATAGTAAAGCCAAAGGAGCCTTGGACATTATACATTCAGACCTGTGCAGACTGATGTCAGGCACTTCACTTAGCGGGTATGTATACTATGTTTCATTTATTGATGATTTCTCACGTAAAACTTGGATTTATTTTTTGAAAGCTAAAAGTGGAGTATTCAACAAGTTTAAAGAATTCAAGGCACTTGTTGAAAACCTTTCTAAAAAGAAGATAACAATATTAAGGTCAGATAATGGAGGAGAATTCACATCAGATGAATTCAAGGCATTCTGCAAGGAAGTTGGGATTAAGAGGGAGTTGTCTACTCCCTACAATCCTCAACAAAATGGTGTGGTAGAAAGGAAGAACGGTACAATCATGGAAGCAATGAAGGCCATGATTCATGATCAAGATTTACCGTGCATCTGTGGGCAGAAGCAACCAGGACTGCAATATATGTGCAGAACATAAGTCCCCACCGTGTTCTTGGGAACAAGACACCAGAAGAAATGTTTACAGGTGAAAAGATAGAGATCAACCACTTGAGGATATTTAGTTGTCCAATATATGTGCATGTTCCCAAGGACAAGAGATCGAAGTTGGACCCTTTCGGAAAGAAGGGTATATTTGTTGGATATAGTGAGACATCGAAGGCATACATATTTTACATCCCTGGTCACCGTCAAATTGAGACTAGCGGATATGTTATCTTCGATGAGGATGCAACTTTCAGTAGATTGAGACAAAATCATTGAGATTCATGATACAGATACATATACAGTTACAAATACAGATGCAGGCGATGATGTTGTGCTAGAAGATCATGATATGGAAGAACCACAGAGACCTGCAAATTCATCCCGAGAGATGAATACCAAGACGAGAAGACCAACATGGGCTCGAGAAATTATTCAAGATGCAAAGTAGTATGGTGCTCCAGATGGATCCTTCAGAGAAAGCAAGAGACCGTGACCTTACACCAATTACATGGCATTGTTAAGTGATATTATTGATGCTGAGCCTACCAATTATGAAGAGGTTGCACAGAAGAAAGAATGGAAGGATGACATGGTTGAAGAGTACCAGTCCATTGTAAAGAATGATGTTTGGGATGTGGTTCCAAGACCAAAAGAGAAGACAGTGGTAAGTTCCAAGTGGATTTACAAAACAAAGCATTCAATAGATGGAAGTATTGAGAAGTACAAGGCAAGGTTAGTGGCATGTGGTTTCTCTCAAAAAGAAGGAAGAGATTATGAGGAGACATTTGCTCCTGTGGCGAGATACACTTCGATTAGAGCTATACTTGTGATAGCTGCAGTGATGAAGTGGAAGGTACACCAAATGGACGTGAAGACAACTTTTCTAAATGGTGTAATAGAAGAGGAAGTGTATGTGGAGCAACCACAAGGTTTCGAGACACATGACAATCAGACACATGTGTGCAAATTGAAGAAAGCCTTATACTGATTGAAGCAAGCACCCAGGGCATGGTATGATAGAATTAACAACTTCTTGATGAGCTTGGGCTTTACCAAGAGTAAATCAGATTCCAACCTGTACTTCAAGGTTGTGGATGGTGGACCGGTGATATTACTATTGTATGTGGATGACTTGTTTCTAACAGGAGACGAACAGCTCATCACTGAAAGTATGAGGAAGCTTATTGAAGAGTTCGAGATGAAATACCTGGGTATGATGCATTACTTCTTAGGTCTAGAGGTATGGCAGAGACCGACTGAGATTTTCCTTAACCAAGGAAAATATGCTATAGAGATTCGAAATGTTGGATTGTAAAGCCATGCCTACACCAATGGTGACAAATCTGAAGTTATTGAGTGATACATCTTTAGACACAGTGGATGCCACCATGTATAGACAAATGATTGGTTCGTTGATGTACTTGACCAACATGAGGCCAAATATATATTTTGTAGTGAACACATTGAGTTAGTATATGGTTGAGATGAGAGGTGTTCACTTGATTGCAACAAACGATGTGATGAGGTACCTAAAAGGTACAATTGATTATGGACTCAGGAGTCAGATATGTTTCAGATCATGAGATAAGCCTGCAAGGCTTTACTGATTCAGATTGGGTCGATAGTGTTGCAGAGCGGAAGAGTACCTATGGATGTTGCTTCAGTATGAGATGAACTATGATCTCATGGTTCAGCAGGAAGCGAACTAGTGTGGTGCTCAGTACAACTGAGGCAGAGTACATAGCAGTGTGTTCAACTAGCAGCGAAGCAGTGTGGCTTCGGAAGATGCTTGCAGTATTGTTTGATCTCGATTTAGAGGCAACTTGTATCTAGTGTGACAACCAAAGTTGTGTGAAGTTGACAGAGAAACCAGTGTTCCATGACAAGTCCAAGCATATCGAGATCAGGTACCATTACATCATAGATAGATTACAGAAGGGAGGAGTGAAGCTCCAGTATGTCGCTACAGATCAACAGGTAACAGACGTGTTGACCAAGCCTCTATCGAGAGTGAAGTTTGTGTACTTCAGAGACAAGCTTGGTGTGGTCCAGAAGGACGTACCTAGTAAGAGGGAGTGATGAGTTAGAGATGCGATTCCAGGGAAACAACATCAACATGTGGCAGTGGGTAGTCATTCACGAACATGTTACTGACTGTGGCACCAGTTAGCATGACCTCGCACAAGGTCAATAGATGCTAAGCCTTCGAGGTTGGCTAGTTACCCAACTTTTCAAGTTGGTGGGTCAACCTGTGTGGTTGAAGGTGTTTCCTAGCTTGGGCTAGATGGGTAGTGTGTGCGCACTACATCACCTAATCCTTGTGATTAGATTTTTGGTCACTGTGGACCAGTTGCCTGATGTGCCAACCAGAGGTTACTAATTCTTCATGAATTAGATGTTAGATTCCGTGTGAGATGACGAGTTACTAGTTCTTTATGAACTAGATGTCAGATTTTATGTGAGCTGGTGAGTTACTAGTTCTTTATGAACTAGATGCCAGATTATGTGTGAGCTGGTGAGTTACTAGTTCTTTTTGAACTAGATGTCTGATTCCGTGTGAACTAATGAGTTACTAGTTCTTTACGAACTCGATGTCAGATTTTGTGTGAGCTGACGAGTTACTAGTTCTTTATGAACTAGATGCCAGATTATGTGTGAAGATGACATAAAGCTCGGAAGAATGATGAGACCCTGGATGCATGATGTGGTTAAAAAACTTCTTCAACATAGATTCATGGAAAGTCAACAAGTCTATGGTCAAGTGTACAAAAGTGCAGAAGCAGTTGTGATAATCATGCCAGAAGAATACCTTCCTTGCTAAGAGGGAGTGTTGAAGTTTGAGTAGATTCGGAAGATATTCTTATTGTATCAATATTGTATTAGACCAAGACAAAACCCTAAAGAATAATATTATGTTATATTTGTAAAGTCAACCCTATTGTGCCTTTGTAAAAATCGACCCTATTGTGCCTTGGCAAAAGTAAATTGTAAATTAGAAGGGTAAAGTATACAAGTCGGCCCTGGCCCATTTTTGGGTGGCTCAACTTGTATTTATAAGAGGTTAGGCACCTCACTTGGAGAACACACACAAAAATCTCTCTCTCACAAGTAAAAGTGCACACTTATGAGGAGGAGACACAACTACAAGGAAGGGTGTTTCGGTGAAGGGTTTTGGTTATCTGTTGGAGGACTATCTTGGTTTAGTGGTGCACTACCCTATTTTGGTTAGGGTTTCTGGTTTATCTTCTGTTTGGTGAGATCTCTCTTGAGAGAGACATTGTACTTGTTGAAGAATCTATATTTAAGAATCTTTTTTAGGTTTTCTTCCCCACGAGGGTTTCCCAGGATAAATATTGTGTATACTATGGATGTCTTTCTTTCAGTGATCCTTATGCATGTCGTTATTGTTTTCATTGTCTAAAGTTAAAGAATAATGAATACACTTAAATGCTTAAAAGAAATTTCAACAACACCCCCAACAGTACATGTTAACAAATGAGCAATAACATTATAATTGTCTAGAAATCATTATAATAGGTATGGTAGAAAGCTTAGCTCCACACTTTCTTCTTCGCTGGTTCATTAACTCCAAGAAATATTGTCGATGCCCATCAAAAGGTTGTTGCCACACCATAAATGAGGTTGTTTCCTTTGTCTCGGATATAAAACAGGTTCCAATAAATGGTATTTATTTCCAGGTCTAGTATAGAGATACCAAGAGAGACCAACAAGTTCCAAAACCGTGTCTACCGTCTGCCCAAAATGTAAATAAGCATGGAATGACTTGCACATCAGTGTTTGATCAACACTCATCATTGCACCAACATTGTCAAATTCACCCCAATAATTTGGAGCTGAGAAGACTATAACAAGCTACCTATAAACAAAAAATTGATAACCACCCTCCATCACCTGTTGTGGACGACATATGAGATCTAGATCAAACTTTTGTAGAAAGTCAGACACCTTGTGAGGACAAAATGTGTAAGAAATTCCTCTCTCATTTGCGCCTATGATTAAGGCTTGTCGTCGATCTCCGGAATGGGTTTTACTGTGAACTCTTTGTCGAGAACTTGGTCAATATCACGCTGGAACAATAAGACGAACCACACAAAATCGGGGAATGACCACACAAGGAAGCGTTGGCACAAATAAGATGAACTGATCACCAGATATGGGTCTCGACTGAGATCGCTAATGCATTGAAAACATGGTTTGAAGCATTGCAAGCAATGACATTCAATGAGGTGAGAAAATACACAGAGATAGGCGTGATAGGCTTCATTAATCCCGTGTGGTAGGAAAGCAGGCGCATCTCTGAGTCTTTCGACAAAAGGATCTGTGTTTCTTACTCCTCATGTCGCAGATTCAGTCCTTACAAATATGAAACTATGTGTACGGTGTGATGAAGGTCGACGAGCGATGGGCGACGGGTGTGGAACAGTGGACGAGCGTGATACCTTCGACGGAATCAACGTGATACCTAGTGCAATCGACGAAATTAGGGTTTTGAATTTGTATCCAACGCTCACGATGGGTGTGATTTCAAACTGATTCAGAATCTTGTGGGTGAAGGTAAAAGGAAGAGTGTAATTAGCAACGAGTAGATGGACGTGGAGGTTTATGGATCTCTGTACAACTGGAGGATGAAGATAATTCGAGCTTGAATGTTCTACCTACTAAAGGCCATGCAAGGAAGAGGAGTCCCCAAAAAGGAATGGAGGAAACCCTAACATGCACAACATAATGGAGGAAACCCTAATGGTTGCCTATGGTTGAGGATGACAAACTCGCAGAGTTGGCGAGCAGGAAAAACAATGCAGAGAATAAAATAAGAGATGACAGGTCTATAGAGGGATGTTTCTGCACGAGGGGAGAGGAAACACCGAGGCCGATAGATGGACAAACATGCAGGGAAATAGAGACGTTTTTAGCACAACTCAGCTATAGAAGACTACCATAGCTCAATTCATGCCTACAAACTGAAGCGGCTCTAATACCACTGTTGGACACACAAATAAAGATAAACGTGAAGTGCATATATCATTAATATGATAAAGATATAAATACATGTAAATGACTGTTGGATTCATCTGCCAAGGTCTCTTGGACTCCCTATGATCGTTACAATAACTTGACTCTTCATATTCCATCAAGTTTGTAACCCTAACGGATTACGTTTCCAACAATAGATTTTTATTGGAGGCACCCTCTAGTTCCTAGTGGTTTGAGGCTATGAATAATGGTGCTTGTGGTGGCAATATGAGAAATTCATAGGGGCTCTCTATTTAGTGTTTGGAGAGGCATTTTGCGAGATCTAGCTTTGATTGAGGGTTGTTCTATTTTCCTAAAGATCACTTTTATAGCAGTCTCGTTCAATAATGGACTGATTTAGCATGTAGTTCATCGTGTGACCATGGTATATTTTCATGTTTTCAACACTTCACTTTCATTCTTAGCCACAACATGATGGAGGTTCCAACATATGTTTTGATGATAATTAATGTCTCCTTGTTTTGGTTCATAACCAACACAAGGGAAGATTTCATGTGTTTAGGAGATTCTTGCATAGTTATTATACCTAGCATATTATATACATGATGTCAAGTAGGGTAGGAAGAATAAGCTCAATATTGCAAGTATTAAGTTTTCATTTATGTTTCACATTGGCATCTTGGCTTGTGCCTTATTTGTAGAGCCTCTTGAGAATTGGATAGGAACACTTTCAAGTTCTATTTGTAATAAATATGAAGTGGACAAGAATTATATTCTAGGGGTGATGGAGATGTGAAAGTTTGGATCCATAGTCAATTTGCTTTATATATGTCTAATTAAATCAAGAGCGACTGGACTTTTAATTATATCGACTGAGGTTTGTTATGTACTTGTGAAACACTGTACACTGTTTGTGCAGGACATGGGCACTGTATTGACTGGGTTCTATGAGGTCTAAATTTCAGATTAATTTTAGCTAAGAACAAATCCTAAAATGGTCACAACAATGAATTTCAATCTAGCTTTGCACACTTAATAAAAATGATCAGTACAATAAATTACCCATATTTAAAAGAAATATTCACAACAGAAAACTATGTTTAACTCTTTCACACTTAAAGGAAAGAATCACAACAACAAATTATATGCTAAATCTAAGTAATATAACTTATTAAATTTTCTACAAAGAAAGAAATTGACAAGTTTAGTTAAAGTCCAGCTTGTGGATGTCTCTTTTGGACTGATACACATACAACGAAATTGCACAGTCTATGCTGCCCCTTGCTCTGAAAACCACACTCTAAAAAGTCTTGTGACTCTAATTCAAATTTATAAAGAAGATATTTTAATTAAATGACTGCTAAAATAATGAAATCTGATGCCGAAAATGAAATTAAAACATAAAGAAAAGAATTGGGTAGTTGGTCTCTGAGTGGACCCTTGCTCATGGGTTCCAGCTGCCTAATGAAATTACTCAATTGTTGTTACAACACATTCACAATTATAGCATGAACTTAGATTTGTATTAAAGATAATGAAAACGTTTTTACACAGCTCTGATCTCAACCCACTGCTCACAAATTCGCTCAATATTATCTTGTGTTCATAGTTGTCTTCTCCCATATATAATATGTTGGGCTCTATGCCAATTTTAGACTAGCAAAAAGAAATAATTATAGTTTAACAAAACACTGATGTGTTCATTAACAAACCGAGAACATTTAACAATTTAAACTAGATGTTGTACAAGAGGAAACTTCAGATTGGTTGCCAGATGTGTGCAGCTCTATTCTCGAGTTCGAATCTGGTGTTGTAGGTTGTGGAAGCTCCGATCAAAAGCTATAACTATGCCCAGGAGGTTCATGATACCAAAATCGGGATGTTGAAGGTGAAACTGAACACACAAATGCCCACAACTTCATCCAATATTCCCGTGGGAAGCAATTTGGACAGTTATGCTCTATCCCACATTGGCTCAGGGGTTGATTCGTTGATTCCTTTCACAATCTGTTACTGGAGTTATTATGTTGCTACCATACCACACATTTGACCATAGGCATGTTGAATCAAAGAGTTCCCTGGTGCTCCCTTCAAAATCATTACTTCTTCATGCTCTAAAAATCATCTGCACTCATTTCCAAGGGTTAGCACGTAAATAAGAAAAGGCATAAGCTATAACAAGTTAATTATAACAACCAAAGACTTCTTAATACCATATTCATAGATAATAAACATACTAAATGCAATCCAAACCATAAAAAGAAACCTAAGAGCATGTTGTCGCCTTATACACACTTGGGAATTTTATTATGGGATTTGGTATTTTTAAGCAAGTCTTTGAAACCGTGAAGTGGGGATTGAAGTCAGGGTCCCCACTCTTTGTGTCCAATAGTGTATTTGGCCCACTTTACTTGCTATTCAACAATCTTAGAGATGTATCGATTGGGTGTGTCGTGTTAAAATGATGTAACTGCAAAGAGTATTCTTATTATTATTGATATATTGTTCATAGGATCAATCCCCATTGTGGATTGATCATGTCGGCTATTGTATTAGGACCAAATCCCCTTTTGCGGATTGGTCAACAGACAATTGTAATAGGCAGAATAAGAAGTCGGCCCTAACAGTTAATTAAAAGACCCAGAAATATAATAAAGGTGGGTTTACCCACCCAGATGGAGAAGT
>SNQJ01S0036050.1:327985-343538 GCA_010110895.2 Picea sitchensis | reverse complement strand
GTCTTTAATACGGGGGGGGGTCCGGAATGGTGGAGTATTGACGAAGGGCCCCACTCCTGTCGTGTCACCTTCTGTATCGTTCTCCACCTGACCGTGCGACAAGACTTGGCTCCTCCTTGTCCTCTGACATCTGTCCATCTCTCGCTGATGTGACCAAGGGATGTGACCACAGCCTTATGCATAAGGCGCTTTCGTGATTTCGCATTTCATGAGTCTGGAGATGAGGCATCTTGAATCTCCAAGTCGCGATCCACAAAATTTCGACACGAGGTTGAACCAACGGTACAGATATGAATTTGTTTCAACGGCCAGGATTGGATCATGATATCACACATCGCAAAATCGGGATTCTTGTTGTATTGAGTTCTTTTCATTTTGAATTCACGATCCCCGAAACTCCGATATGGAGTTACATCTGCGGTCCTAATCATTTCTGGATCTGATGGTCCAGATTCACTCGCGATTTCGCATATCACGAAATCGGGATTCTCATTGCATTGTGTTCTTTGCCTCATGAATTCGTGATCCCTGAAACTCTGATACAGACTTGAATCAACGGCCCAGATGTGATCTTTATTCAGCGGCTGTGATTAAATCGCGAAATCGGCATTCCTGATGTCAAGTGACTTTGTCATTTCAAAGTCGCGATTCGCGAAACTCCGATGTGGAGTTTGATCAACGGTTCAGATCAACCTAGATCTCGACGGCTCAGATTAGATCGTGACTTTGCACATCGCGATTACTCCCACTTCTCCTTGTACTTTAAAAAACGTGCAGATTATCCTTGATCTGATGATGGTCGGGTCTTGCGCTTGGATCTAATGACTGAGCTCTGTCCTCCTCTTCAGTGCGCTCGTCTTGTCTTCATTCAAATCTGACGACCCTCGTTCTTTCAGGAAACTTGAATGGGATCCAACGGTCACTGACTCTTCTCCTCCCGGCTTACATATCCTTCTTACTTGGAATAATTTCGACTCTGCGCTAATTCCTCCTGAGCCTATGTTGTTCCTGTTTGTCCATCGATGCACATTTTGATCCTGCCATCTTCACTGTTGTACTTGCCATCAATGACAAGGATACGCTACCTGTTAAGCATTTGCCAACAAAGCTTGCCAGAGAGTGTGTATTCATGACTACCTTGTCTGCTATTACACCATTCAACACTAAATGGGGAGGAAGAGTTGAGGAGGACCGATTGACTCACAACAGTGATTCATAGGGAGATGAGACTCACTGTCCCTGGACATCTTCAGAGTGGGTGACTAGTCCACACAATATAGCTATAGTTTTAGAGCAGCCAAGTAGACAGAGAGTTGGTGTTATAGCTTCAATGCATCAGAGGTTGATGAGGAGAAGGATCAGGGAACCACAGAGGCTTGAGCCTCACATAGCTTCTAATATGGGCAGATCAGGTTCTGGATCCACTTCAGGTGGAGGTGACTTGGTGAGAGGAAAAGTTCATGACTCTTGCTGAGAGACCAAGAGGGGGAGACTCTTGGTTAGATGCCAAGAGAGTGACTCTTGGTGAGATGCCAAGAGTAGGAAGAAATCCTTGATGGGAGACCAAGGTGGAGATCTTGGTGTGATGACCGAGATCTAGGTGATCTTGGATATATGGAGATTTAGTGCCATTTATAGATCACACAGATTGAGTAGATCTATGATAGAGTCCACTTTCAGTGATCAGGGTACAACCATACTCACCGAGCATATGCCAAGAGGAAACCATGTCCACTATAGGGATGATATTGGTGGTGACGAGCACTTTCCTCGATAAGAGGGAGTGTTGAGATTTGGGTACCTTGGAAAGTGGTACCCATGTGATTATGAGTCTCTAAGCACAAAGGGGGAAGATTATTACCCTTGTACTTTACTTTATGATTCTAATTTCACTTTGAATTAGGAGATTTAAGTCAAAAGTGAAATATGTCACTTAAGCATTAAAGTGACAATTAATTCACAATGTGGGTGAATTAATAGACATGAAGAAACTAAGGAAAGTGGGTTTCCTTAGTGAGATTTTTGGATGATATCTCACCCATTGATTAGACTTGGCTAGATCTAATCTAGACCATTGATCTTTTAGGGTTGGCCAAAGGAGGCTAAAGAGAGGGTAAAGTGTATTATTGAGATTCATTCTTCACTTGTGAGTTTTGGAGAAGAGAAGAGAGGAGCATTTCTCAAGGAGGGAGAGGGCGCGCTTGATGAGGGTTTGAGAGAAACCCTTGAGAGCTTGAGGAGGAGGCTCTTGTTGCTTGGAGCTTATATGGAGAGTATTTCCATGGAGTCTTAGCCTTCATTTCTAAGAGGGATCATGTTACATGGAGGAGGGGCACATCTAGGAGAGAAGGCGCACTTGTATCCTTCATTTGCTCACAAGGAGAGGAGGACTTGAGGCCTTGATATGAGGTATGTTGCATTGGTAGAGAAGAACTAGGGAACTTGCTTCTGTGGAGAGAGGCATTCAGTTTATGGCTCAATTATTTTATGGTGATCATTTCTGCTAGGAGGAGGGCGCACCTGTGGAGAGGGTTGACAACTACCTGGTAGCAGAGCTTTGTGGAGGATTCGAGTTGTGACAGTTTCAGTAGAGAGGCAACACATGAGAGCACATTCCTGTGGAGGGATTTCTTCATTAGGTCACATAGGAGCTAGACTGCTTCACTTCAGTACAGAGGGAAACAAAGGGAGAGGACGCACCTGAGTTTGGCACTTCTCTTTCTGGATCTTGTGGCAAGGCTTGTGAGGAGCTTTCTATGTATATAGGTTCCATTGTATTGTCTTACTTGTTGTATCTCTTGCTTTGATCATCATTATATAGACATATATCCCAAACTGGTTTTCCCTAGGGAGGTTTTATCCAGGGTCATGTTGACCAAAAATGCCTACGTCAAATTTATGCAAGCTTAGAAGTGTAGATCAACATTTTAAAGTTAAATATCTAGAGGAAGTTTTATGTGTTTCAAGTTTTCATGTGCTAACATTGAGATAAGAAAACACTTGCAAGGGCACCTTAAAAGAGAACTTAACCTTCAAAACATTGAGTAGAAAGTGGGATGATTGTTTGTTGTCCTAAACAGAAAAAGAAGACAACCATACAGTTGAAACTTAGAGCCATACTAAGGTCAAGGACAAACCTTAGGTGGCAGCCTCATAGGACCTTAGATATTTCTACAGCATTTACATTATATTTGTTGCCTACACCTTGGAGTGAAGTTGGCCTAGCCAACCCCCAAAATCATATGGCTAGCTTAGTGATTTACTTCTAGTGTGCTTATACTTAAATGGATTAAAATTATCTAGAAGTAGGTACAACACACTAATGCTAGTTTAGGCCCATGGAGGCATAGGAATCTATTTTATGTTTCATCTAGCTTTTTACTTGCTAGATCACTCTTAAACTTTCAAGCAGTTATCTTTAATATTGCAAGCAATATGGGCATGTGAATGGTTTAAGAAAATCTACTTTTCATTTTGGCAATTGTTCAAGCTCTTTTAATTCCTTTCAAGCTTTATCTCGTGGCTTAGAACTTCACATTGGCAAACTTTTAAATTTCGGTTTTGATACAAATACACACTTTTTGACAAACAATATCTTTCCTTAACACACTTTTTAACTTAATTTAACCTATTCCATAGGCATAAAATCAATTAGACTTAATAGGACACCTTCTACTGACCCAACTTTGCCATTTAAACGAGGACTAAATGAAACAACAGAAGGCGATAGGCCAAGGACGGTCTCATGGCGCTCAACGTCCTTTCTGGGAGTACTTTTTTCCCTTGGGTTGACCTGTGGAGCTAGGGTAGGCCTTGTTGCCATACCTCTTGAGCACCCAACAACTACTTAGTACAAGCAGGGAGAGTATTGGGGTTGACACTTAGTTAGGAACCAATCTTCACTTAATAACTTTTAACAAATCCTTAATCCATTCTACACCTTTGGGCATCAACTTGGTATATCATTTGTGGTTGAGACTTGTTATCCCCCACTTTTAGGGATAAATAGGAGATAATGTTTCGAGGCCCACAAGTCCTAGACATGGAGTACCGAGAGTTGGATCGATTTTATCATGGCCCTGAAGGGCCCATCTATTCTCCCTTTCAGAGCCTCTACTTTGTCAGCGGCATCCATCACCATCCGCTTGTTCTTGTATCAGAGATGGTTCTTACTCCATGAGGTAATGAGTCTGAGTATCATGGTATGTGTCACTTTGATCATCAAAACCTTTTGAATATGTGCATTTGATTCCCTTTGTTTCTAACAAATGCTTGGATCTTACACTTACCCACTTTACCATGTCTGGGGGGATTGAAAGGATGCCCTAGTAAGCTCGTTTCTGTAGGTTTTGGTTTTCCACTGGGAGGATCTCTGAAAAGACATCATCTGCTCCCATCATGGCACCACTTTTCATCTTTCTTCCTGCTCGCCTATCCCATTACACTTGTCCGGGCAATGGGTTGACCTATTTTTAGGATTGCACCTTATCTTGTGGGAAGAAGGGGCTAAAGGCCCAGAAGGTAAAAGCAAGTTGGTGAAAGATAAAATCCTAATAATAAAACCTCAAGATGCTTCACTCAGGAATCCCCGAGAAATCAATAAAAGGCTTCTCAACAAGAAGCAAGAGGGACCCGTAAAAATAATAAAAGAAGACCTGATCAGAGGATAGTGGGTATCATCACGAGCCATCCTATTAGGTCCATGGGTGCTTAGCAATATGACATTACCACCAGCTGGTTACCATGCCAGGGTAGTTACCTTTGGTTGGATGGCCAAGGGAAAGGGGGTCTCATCACAAGCCAACCTTCTCATTTCTGTAAAAGAACTTGTGGGTAACGTTGTCACCACTGGTCACCACGCCATGGCAATGTCTCCTGATTAGCCACTTGAAAAAAAAAAAAAGAGAGAGAAAAGAATAAAAAAGAATAAAAGGCATGAATTGGCTTGGAGAAATTTGCATCCAGGACAAGTGCAACTCGCCTCCTACAAAGGCACCCACAGGTAAAAATTTGAATCCTTTGCTCTTACTACACCCACTTGCTTAGACATCCCTTGCCCACATCACCCACTTACATGGCTCATATAAGGTCTCTTCCAGAAACTTTCTTTTTCCAGTGGACACTAGCCCAATAGGATGCCCTGTCATTTTCCCCAAACTTGTATTGCAGGCTTGTGTAATGTCTTTGAGCTGTTAACTGAGGTATTAGGTATTTTATGCACATGTTTAATAATATTGATGATGATATGTGATTGACATTGCTATGATCCCTGTGACTTATGAGATCATAGAGGGGCGTAGTTGTTGATGTGCAGGATTATGCCCGATGGACAGGTACCATTTTGGACTGGTACACATGGGGAGATGATTAGTTCGGACCTCCATGGGGCTAAAGATCCCACCAGATGGATGTTGAGACCCCATCAGGGGGCAGAGGCAGGACATAGATGGATCAGGGGCTTTGCACCGAAGAAGAGGAGGACGTTCCACCAGAGGCACCCTAACAAAGCTTGGCCTAGGGGGGTTGTGCCCTCTCCATTGCAACGTTGACCCTGGAAGGCCCAGGACATCACCCATGATGATCATGATGTCATCCAACCTTGACGTCTTGGGAGGCAGATTTGGCAGTGTTGGCACGTGTGGTAGGTTGGACAAGCCCAAGGAGGGCTAACGTTTTTCTCCAGGATGTTGCATTTTCCCTAGAAAGGGATAACGTCACCCCTAAAGGGGCATGACGTCTCTCTTTAGCTTGATTAGGGTTTAATTTTAAGCTTTTAATGTAAAACAATATGATTTTTAGCATTTTGGCCTTATCGGCCTTTTTATGACCTAAAAGTGAAATTAGGTCATAAATTGAGAGTTTTCACTCTCATTTTTCCATCATCTCACTCATTAGTGAGGTCTAAAATTTGCGCCACACTTGGGTTCTTTGGCTGGAATTGTGAGGTGCACTTGTTGAAGGAAGGCATTTTGGATTTCTATTGGCATTTCTTGATGGAAGGTGTTACAACTAGGGTTTGATATGTTATTTCTTGGTGATATGTAAGTAAATTTCTACAAAACTTCTTGATTGAATGGTTGTATTGTTATTTCTTGCATATATTGTTATAATTTTTCTGAATAAACCCTAGGTGACAAGCACACATTGTAGGTCCTTGTCTCATGTCCCCATCAAAAGATTTTTCAGCCATTATTTGAAGAAAGAAAGAGCCTAGCCTTAGCTACACTCTTTTCCCCCTCTTCATTTTGATATATGTTATCACTCCAAGAAACTCTTTGGGGTTGTAGGCCAAAGATGCTTGGTAACTCAAGAATATGGTAAATTTGGTATGCTTGGAACAATGGGATAACTCAATAGCTAATGAGAAGAACAACTTATCATGCATTCGAATAAGACAATGCTTTTAGAAATCAATGATCAGACAGATTAATTGAAATAGGGTATGAAGAACACTAGTCTAGATAACCAATTACAACAGTGTGTAGGGTCATACAAGATAGTAAGAAATCCTTTAATTCAATTTCATGAGCTTAATAAGAAGATAACAGTTCTTAGACGCTGAGCTAAACTGAAATAAAGTACAAAATAATGAAGTACATGAATAAATCTGACATTGACAGTAAAAGAAGACTGTGATTCTATTATCAAAATAAGAGTCTTAGTACAAGAGCAAAATGTATCCAGGATTGAACCCCTCCCCTCCAATTACAAAATCATGATTTAAATAACAATCATAATAAACTAATTGTTTGTTGATTTGCTAGAAATAACATCAAATAAAAATTATAAAATAAAATCAATGATTAAAACTAGTTGCAAATATCTTGAATTGCTTGAAGGTTGCTAGAAAAATATCCTTGGATTTGTTGGTCATGTCTGTCATTTTCCATTTGTGTTCTATGGATGTCCTTTGACTGCCATTTGTTCCTTATTTGCTGCCTTGAAATCTGGAAATATTTCTTCATCTAATTTCCTGCCTGGAAATCTCTTCGAATGCTGATTTTACTCCTTAAAGTTTGAAACTGTCATAAAAAATTAAAACAACTTGAATCCACCACTGACACCTGTTGTCATTTGGATGTTCAAAAAGATGCTGGAAAATCTCTCTCCTCCTGCAAATTCATTCTCATAAAGATTTGCATCAACACCATTTAGACTAAATTCTGGATCAAAACCACCTTTTCTTCGCTCCAAATTGTAATAAGTATAACAACTGCTTCATGGAAACCTGTTATAGAAGTCAATCCCGCAACACCAAAGGTATGTGTGAAGTCCAAATCTGGCTCCAGATGCAAAAACATAATGAAGGAAATTCACATCAATTGAGGTATAAACGCCTTTCACACCTTCCCCAGGTTTCAGATTCTCCAAGGTTCTTTGTAAGAGCCCACACGACTGGGTGAGATATTGAATGATCGCCACCTAAAACCAATGGACGAAGTGGAGGCTGCTCAATTACAAATTTTATAAATTCACCTCTCATCTCCAATTCCACAATCTCGCATTTCTTGAATTGGAACATCTCCAACATGTGATAATACTTTAGGGTCTTTCAATTCTTTCCCTTTAACACTTGGCTCTCAGCTTACACCTTGCAACCCTCATTGTTGCCTAACTCTGAGAGCTTTGTTCTGCGATCTTTTACATTGTAGCCATTGATTGTACTAGGCGTTCCTTGAACATAGGGTCTTACCTTGTCTAGATATAGACTTTAAATGATAGTGTCTTCACATGTGGATTCGTGGTAGATCAACTGCTTACTATGGAGGTGAAAATCCAATTTTTGAATGGATCCTAGATGAAATTCCATTGCTTTGAGGATTTCTTGGATCCAACGATTGTGCCATAGTCGGTTTCATACTTTCATAATAAATGGCAGAATCCAAAGGAACGGATTTGTTTAAAACACTAGGCATGAAAAAACCAAATGAACATGCTGGAAATGGTTTGACGACCTCTTTATTAGAATTCCCAATATTAGGAATCTCCTCAACGCTTCTCCAATAATTCTCAAATGCTATTGAGCAATTTAGAATCAGTCACCCTGGTGCAGGTGAACGATTTTGTTTTAATGAGGAGTGCCAATTAGTTGGTTGTGCGACTTCTTCTGTTCGGTTCTTTTCAGATGACACCCCCACTCCAAACATAAGAGTTCCTAAATTTCTCATAATAGCCTTCACATATTTCTGTATTCTCTCAATTTCCTCTAAGGTAGTCAGATTACTCGCTTCATATACAATTCAACTATATGCCATCAACATACTGGGAACTCGATCTCTATCTCTCCTCATGGCACGAGCTAAATGATGAACATATGTGCAATCTTCTCCGAGACTTGGCTGTGATTCATTTGTATTATTGGCATATAGAGCATAAGGATGCCTCTCCTCCTCATGGCTTGATGTTATGCTTTTGCGCTGGCTTTGATTTGATTTGTATGTTCTTGCTGCTATGTAGGTCGCATGGAGTTGAAACACGGGAGCAAGAGCTAGCCTTCGGGCCCAAAATTTAATAAGAAAATTCAGATACCAACATAGGCTTTTCATATGATAAAAAATGTCGTTGATACTCTGGCAGTGGAATGCTTAGTACCTTGGTGTTTCCCCAGCTGGCAGTGAATGACATTTATCTATTTTGCCTTTGAATGCTTAGGAGTTTTGATCTGTATAAGTGTATAACAAGTGGCCTACAATTTGTCGTTGGCCTCAACACCTGGGCGCTCATTAGACACTTTGCTCAACAGTTGAAAGCTTTGTTTGACTGATAGTCTTTCGTTTGATGTTGATCTTGAGTCCCAAAGCTTCTCACTCTTTGTCAATAATTCCTCGAGGTGTGCACACATAGGACATATATGGTCACTATAACAATTGCCAAAGTTTCCTTGTGATATTTACAATAGTAAGTGCTTTCACCAGCTTACTTGTTGTGAGGAGTACACCTTAACCGTTGAAACCCGAGGCTCTCACCAGCTAACTTCAACTTCACAACATATGTTAGCTGTTGAAAATCTTTTTCACAAAATATTGAAAAGATCTTTTTAGGATCAATTTATTTCTAAGATAAAATCTTAAATGCTATGTTTTGATACTTCTAAAATCTAAAAATTTATAAAGAATCCTATTAATGACCACGCTATCACCTACAAAATGAAAAACATTGACTGATTCATTTTGGGATCTAACACTATCCATTCTACTTTCTGAGCTAAGAGGAAGAAGATGCATCAGGGCCTAGTTCAGCTACACCTTGATGAGTTGATTTTCTAGGGTTTGCTGGTAAAGCCTTGCCATAGCAACAAGTTGCCTTGTATATCCTCTTGTCTTAGTCTTATGCCATTTTCTAAGCTAGTTGTTTTTCCATTGAGTTAAGGAAGGAGGAGAGAGCACTGAGGCCTAGTTCCCCTACACCAAAGTGAGACTCTCTCCCCTAGGGCTTTGACTTTGATGCCTGGCCATAACAACATCACAAAGCTTCATCTTCCAGTCCTTAGCCTTACTCTCTTCTTGATCCTTCAGCTACTGCGTCCTCCTTTTGACTCCATTAACCCTGGAAATGCACTTATCTAAGACCAAGCTTGTGAATGTTATGATCAAAACCACTCTCAATACTTTGAATGAAACCTTAACTTATAACCCTAGCTTAAAAAATTAACCTTGCTAACATATTGTTGTCGTCATCTTTTGCTATAAACATCATTGTGCAGCTATCGTTTTATTTTTGAGCAATTGAATGGTTGATTTAAGGCGTTATCTAATGAAGTGTTGATTAGTTACATTAATGCCAAGTTTCTTTAGCATTTATTGAAGAAGTGACACTGTGTATCATTGTTGTTTTATAAACTTTGACTTCGTAAATATTTATTATTCAATTGCTTATATATATCAGATTGTCATTTGATTACATGAAGTACTAACCAAGTGAGTAAGCTTACAAATATTTGTTTCTTGTTGCTTTGTCTCGGGCAGGTGTATCTCTATTTTTTTGGTTAACTTCTATTTATTGGTTGTTAGCCAGACTATCTGCTCGGTGGCGACTTGTGAGGGGGAAATTTACCTTTGTCTTACAATCCTTTGCCTTCTCAAAACCCCAGGTCACCGGGGACGTCTCCCCTGGGCGTTACCTCCCTAAATAGAAAGAACCATCCTATCGAGGTGACATTGGGTGGTATTGGTTCAAGTTACGCCAGTTTGCCTCTTCAATCTCTATCCTTTATCCTTCCTACAAACTGTGTGATAAAATTTTGGTGTCGTTGTCGAGGAACACTGAGTCAAAACTTCCTCGAGACAACAATGTTTTCAGTAAGCTTTGCCTCTAGGGTATTCATCTTACAAGCTTTCTTGGCAACTCCACCTTGGGTGTTTTCCCTTATCTTTTGATAGTTTCAAGCAAACTATCTGGAGACTCCACAAATCGCAAGAAGGTACAATAATCCTCCTCTTTCCTTTAGAAGAAAGCCTCCCCGAAACTCTCCTGTTGTAAAATCACTTTTTTGAGGGAATATTCCTTTAAAAACCATGTCTAGCTCTCAGACCACTACGACGAACCCAACTAACAACCAGAGACAATGGTCATATACTCTTTTTAGATCACTAGACATGTCATTCATACCAGGCTACCCTAGGCAAATGCCACCCAAGTATGAAAAGTGGTTGCCTAAGTTTACCGGTACTGATGCAATCAGTTCTAAAGATCACATGATCAACTTTTGGGCATTCTTCCAGCTTCACCCCGTTAGTGATGATGTTGAATACTTGGTCATGAAGTTTCTCTCTGCTACCCTCTTTGATGCCTCAAGGCGTTGGTACCTAAGCCTTCTTGATGGTGGTATTAAAACCCTGGACAAACTAGAAGAAGCTTTTCTCAAGAGATGGAGTATCAAAGAAGACCCTAACATGCTTCTTACTAGGTTGAACTCCCTTTGGAAACATGAGAATGAATCTATTCAGGAATTCAACACTATGTTTGAAACTTTGCTACAAAATATTCATGCAAGCCATCATCCAAAAGGTGATTATCTTGTCCATATTTACACCAAGTCTTTTACTGGCCAATTAGGGTATCTTCTTAGGGACAAAAACCCCCAGTCGATCTAAGAATATCAAGAGTTAGCCACCAAAATCGAGGGAAACCTCCTTTCATCCAAGATTGAGCCTTTCACAAATCCAAGGGGAAAAATGGACACCAAAACCAAAGATAGTCCACAATATCGAGCCTACTTCAGACCTTTGCACCAGTATGGAAAAATTACAAGCTTCCATGGATGGTATCATGAAGAATCAAGAACTAATGATGAGTAGGATCGTCAACTTGGAGAGATCCCAGAGCCAAGCACCTAGGGTCCCGTACAAAGGGAAATTTCAAAAGGGGAACCAATTTTATAAACCAAAGAATGAGAAAGAAGTTCCAAACACCTTAGCCCATACAAACGTTGTGGATGAAAACCCTTGGTGCTTAGAATGCAGTGAAGCACATTGGGAGCATGAATGTCCTTACAACAATGATGGCCATCAACAAGTAAACAATATAGGCCATGTCATGGAAGGCCCTCAAATAAATATCACCGTTGCAGAGCATTAGGAGGGCATGAAAGAAGCAGCCAGGTTAGCTAGAATGGCAGTAATAAACAACCTAGACCAGGAATCAAAAGAAAAGTTGAAGAAACAAGAGTTCCAGGTGTATAGAAGAAAGAAGTTGAACCAACCTACCGCTGAACAAACAAATCCCCCGCCTTTGGATATACTCCTTCCTAAAACATCCAAGACTAAAAGAGTTAACTTGGAATTTGACTTTGAAGGGGCATTATCCAGGATGCGTGTGACCATCCCTTTGAAGGAAGTCATCAAGGTTCCATCTGTCAAAGAACGATTTGACAACTTTTTCCAAGGATTAGATGGACCCATGGATCCACCTATCATGTTGCAAGCCGATCACTTCAAGGTCCAATATGATGAACATCCTCCCTTCTTCATGACCTTGATAATGAATAACAAGAGCCTCAACAACTGCATGCTGGATACAGGGGTCGGTGCTAACATGATGTCCCTCAAGGTCATGCAACAATTAGGTTTGAAAGTCACACGACCTTACAAGAATGTATGTGGTTTTGAATCTAAAGCCATACCCACACATGGGGTGATTGAGAATGTCGAAGTTTGCCTTAAAGAATACCCTAAGAAAGTCATCCACATAGACATAGTGGTTGTAGACATCCCAGATGTGTGGGGGATGTTATTGTCTAGAAAGTTTGCCTCAAAGTTGGGAGGTACTCTTGAGATGGACCTCACTTATGTGAGTATACCCTTGAAAGATGTAACTAATGGTTGTCTCTAGAATGTATCTGTGACCACAACTCATGTGCAAGATCTTAGTGATTCCATCAAATATAAAAAAGCACATGATGAGATCATACAAACTCTTCATAAGTATTCTCCAGAAGATATGTCTTTTGCAATAGAGGAAATTTTGATCAGATTCAATGGCCCAAGAAAGAGGATTACCAACAACTCTTAGACAAGTTCAAAAACAAAGAAGTCGGGACTGTGAAGATATTAAAGAAGGTCGAAGATGATGTACAGATTCGTCTGTCCCAACAGGAAGTGTTTACAGCAGAATCCCACTCCCCTCCCTCTGCAATATACACTAGGGTTGTCAAAGGGACAACCAAATAAAAGATCAGGAAGTACAAGGAAGGGGACATAGTGTCGATGTGGGATACCCAGAAAGGAGAGCTAACCAATGTCAAAGGAAGCACTCAATCATGGCTCGGACCTTTCAAGGTTGGAAGAGAATCAGTTGACGACTCTTACTACTTGTCCACTTTGGAAGGAAGAAGGTGCCCATTACCGATCAGCGGGCACCTCCTCAAACCCCACCAAGGTGGGGGGACCTTACTTCATAGGTAAGTATAGGTAAGTAGGCATTTTTGCATTCGTGTATTATACCATTTGCATTGCATGTTAGTATGCTTTCACATTCACACTTATGATTGCTTTATTTTAGTCTTCTATATATATATATATATATAGATATATATATATATATTGGGGTAGCATTACCACCCCAATAGTTTACTGATGTTTCTATTGAGAACAAGCAGGTAAACAAGTTATGCCAGAGATGTTGAGGTTCTCATGCGCTCTATGGTGAGCACATGTCCCTGAATTGGAGCCAGATGTTATCCCCCACTTTTAGGGATAACTAGGAGATCATGTCTCGAGGCCCACAGGTCTTAGACATGGAGTACATAGAGATGGATAAACTTTAGCATGGCCCTAGACGACCCATCTATTCTCCCTTTCAATGCCTCTACTTTGTCAACAACAACAACATCCATCACCATCGGCTTGTTCTTGTATCATAGATGGTTCTTGCTCCATGAGGTAATGAGTTCAGGTATCATGGTATGTGTCACTTTGATCATCAAAACCTTTTGAATATGTGCATTTGATTCCTTTTGTTTCTAACAAATGCTTGAATCTTACACTTACCCACTTGACCATGTCTTGGGGGATTGACAGGATGCCCTAGTAAGTCTGTGTCTGTAGGTTTTGGTTTTCCACTGGGGGGATATCTGAAAAGCCATCGTCCTGTCCCATCATGGCACCACTTTTCATCTTACTTCCCGCTCGCCTATCCCATTACACTTGTCTGGGAAATGGGTTGACCTATATTCAAGATTGCACCTTATCTCGTGGGAAGAAGGAGATAAAGTCCCATAAGGTAAAAGCGAGCTGGCAAAAGATAAAAGCCTAAGAATAAAACCTCGAGATGTTTCGCCTAGGGATCCCTGAGAAAGAAATAAAAGGCTTCTCAACAAGAAACAAGAGGGACCCGTAAAAATAATAAAACAAGACCTGATCAGAGGATAGGGGGTCTCATCACGAGCCAACCTATTAGGTACATGGGTGCCTAGCAGTATAACATTACCACCAGCTGGTTACCACGCCAGGGTAGTGACCTTTGGTTGCATGGCCAAGGGAAAGGGGGTCTCATCACGAGCCATCCTTCTCATTTCTGTAAAATCACTTGTGGGTAACGTTGTCACCACTGGTCACCATGCCAGGGTAGTGTCCCCTGATTAGCCTCTTGAAGAAAAAAGCAATAAAAGATAAAACAATAATAAAAGGCATGAATGGGCTTGGAAAAATTTGCATCCAGGACAGGTGCAGCTCGCCTTCTACAAAGGCACCCACAGATAAAGCTTTGCATCCTCTGCTCTTACTGCACCCACTTTCTTGGACATCCCTTTCCCACATCACCCACTTACATGGCTCATATGAGGTCTCTTCCAGAAACTTTCCTCTTCCAGTGGACACTAGCCCAATAGGACACCCTGTCATTTTCCCCAAACTTGTATTGCAGGCTTGTGTAATGTCTTTGAGCTTTTAACTGGGGTATTAGGGATTTTATGCACATGTTTAATAATATTGATGATGATATGTTATTGACATTGCTATGATCCCTTTGACTTATGATCCCATGTAGGGCGTAGCTATTGATGTGCAGGATCATGCCCGACAGACATCTTGATATTATGGTAGTTGTGGGAGGTATTTACCTCCACATGTAAACCTGATGAGAATAGAATACTTCGAGAAGAAAGAAGAAACCCTAATGAGTTGGCTAATAACCATAGAAGACATGTTGGATCAAGAAGATAACTTGTATTAGGTTATTAGCCTCCAAGAGAAGAAGTCGGCCAGACGAAATAATATATACTGAACAAACAGATACCCATAATGAGAAGTCAGCCCACGCAATTAGCCAAAATTACTATAAATACAGGAGGCCAGTCTTCATTTTGGTAGGCAGTCTCAGAATTGCAGAGCAACACTTGTGTGCACTGCAGTGCCCAGTTTTGTGCGCAGGTTTGGAGGAGAGTTGCCATTGCAATTGTTGCAGCTAGCAGATCACGTTTGACTTGGACTATCTCTTGGTTAGGGTTTGGACTATCTAATCAGCTCTTGTTGGTGCACTATCCTTGGGGAAAGGAGCGCTACCCTTTGTTTGGATATCTAGCCTAGGGTTTTCTTCCGGAGTGATTCTCTGTCAAGGTTAAGGTGCTCGGAGGGTGGCTTTGGCCTATGGTTGGGTGACAATAACGATATTGTCAATGGTAAAACAAGCACATCCATTATATTCTAACAGGTTATGGGCCCACACCTCCTTCATTCAGTCTAACCACTGGAAGGAAACATAGCCAGAAGGATATTAAGCTTGTTGAAGAACTGTCGCTAGGGTTTCTAGCAGGAGCAGTCACCAAAGCACTTCCGCTAGGGTTACTAGCAGGTGCAGTTGCAGAAACCCTAATCCTCTTGTTGAGGCACCTTAAGTGAAGGGATTGACCTAATTTTTGGATAGTTTAGTGTTCCCTAGCCTAGCACATCTCCTGATACTCTCAGCAAGCCAAGACGTCAAGTTTGAGTTTTTCGTCAGATCTAGGGTTGACCAAGTCAAAGCAGCCATGACTTACTATATGAAGTCATAAAACAATTTAGATAGAGCTTCTAACTTCAAAGCATAGAAGACAAGGATTGACCTCATCCTTTCCAAG
>SNQJ01S0036050.1:304365-327935 GCA_010110895.2 Picea sitchensis | reverse complement strand
CGCGCCCAGTGAGAAGTTAGGTCGCGGGTTGCTTGTTTTGAGTGGTTTTTTGAGGAGTTACTCAGCATGGCTTTGGCTAGGAAGAGGCATGAGTTGGCCTGATGCCAGGTAAACCTGTATGGTGCATTTTAGGGTTATAACAACTTTTCATTTCAGCAATTGTTCAAGTTCTTTGCATTCCTTTCAAGCTTTATCTCATGGCTTATAACTTCACATTGACAAACTTTTAAATTTCGGTTTTGATACAAATACACACTTTTTGACAAACAATATATTTCCTTAACACACTTTCTAACTTAAATTAACCTAGTCCATAGGCATAAAATCAATTAGACTTAATAGGACACCTTCCACTGACCCAACTTTTCCATTTAAACGAGGACTAAAGGAAACAACGGAAGGCGATAGGTCGAGGACGGTCTCGTGGCGCTCAACATCATTTTCAGGAGTACTTTTTTCCCTTGGGTTGACCTGTGGAGCTAGGGTAGGCCTTGTTGCCATACCTCTTGAGCACCCAGCAACTACTTGGTACAAGCGGGGAGAGTATTGGGGTTGACACTTAGTTAGGAACCAATCTTCACTTAATAACTTTTAACAAATCCTTAATCCACTCTACACCTTTGGGCATCAACTTGGTATATCATTTGTGGTTGAGACTTTTATCCCCCACTTTTAGGGATAAATAGGAGATAATGTCTTGAGGCCCACAGGTCCTAGACATGGAGTATCGAGAGTCAGATAGACTTTAGCATGGCCCTTGAGGGCCCATATATTCTCCCTTTCAGAGCCTCTACTTTGTCAGCAGCAACAACATCCATCACCATCTGCTTGTTCTTGTATCAGAGATGGTTCTTGCTCCATGAGGTAATGAGTTTGGGTATCATGGTATGTGTCACTTTGATCATCAAAACCTTTTGAATATGTGCATTTGATTCCTTTTGTAATAAATGCTTGGATCTTACACTTACCCACTTGACCATGTCTGAGGGGATTGACAGGATGCCCTAGTAAGCCTATGTCTGTAGGTTTTGGTTTTCCATTGGGGGGATCTCTGAAAAGCCATCGTCCGCTCCCATCATGGCACCACTTTTCATTTTTCTTCCTGCTCGCCTATCCCATTACACTTGTCCAGGCAATGGGTTGACTTATTTTCAGGATTGCACCTTATCTCGTGGGAAGAAGGGGCTAAAGGCCTAGAAGGTAAAAGCAAGCTGGCAAAAGATAAAAGCCTAATAATAAAACCTCGACATGCTTCACTCAGGGATCCCCGAGAAAGAAATAAAAGGCTTCTCAGCAAGAAACAAGAGGGACCTATAAAAATAATAAAAGAAGACCTAATCAGAAGATAGTGGGTCTCATCACGAGCCATCCTATTAGTCCATGGGTGCCTAGCAATATGACATTACCACCAGCTGGTTACCACGCCAGGGTAGTGACCTTTGGTTGGATGGCCAAGAGAAAGGGGGTCTCATTACGAGCCATCCTTCTCATTTCTGTAAAAGAACTTGTGAGTAACGTTGTCACCACTGGTCACCACACCAGGGCAATGTCCCCTGATTAGCCTCTTGAAGAAAAAAGAAATAAAAGAGAAAAGAATAAAAAAGAATAAAAGGCATGAATGGGCTTGGAAAAATTTGCATCCAGGACAGGTGCATCTCACCTCCTACAAAGGCACCCGCAGGTAAAACTGTGCATCCTTTGCTCTTAACGCACCCACTTGCTTGGACATCCCTTGCCCACATCACCCACTTACATGGCTCATATGATGTCTCTTCCAGAAACTTTCATTTTCCAGTGGACACTAGCCCAATAGGACGCCCTGTCATTTTCCCCAAACTTGTATTGCAAGCTTGTGTAATGTCTTTGAGATTTTAACTGAGGTATTAGGGATTTTATGCACATGTTTAATAATATTGATGATGATATGTGATTGACATTGCTATGATCCCTGTGACTTATGAGCCCATGGAGGGCGTAGTTGTTGATGTGTAGGATCATGCCCAACGGATAGGTACCATTTTGGACTGGTACACATGGGGAGATGATCAGTTTGGACCTCCATGGGGCTGAAGATCCTACCAGATGGATGTTGAGACCCCATCAGGGGGCAGAGATAGGACAGAGATAGATCAGGGGCTTTGCACCAGATAAGAGAAGGACGCTCCACCAGAGGCACCCTGGCAGAGCTTGGCCTAGGGGGGTTGTGCCCTCTCCATTGGAACGTTGACCCTGGAAGGCCCAGGACGTCACCCATGATCATCATGATGTCATCCAACTTTGTGGATGTCTTGGGAGGAAGATTTGGCAGTGTTGGCACGTGTGGCAGGTTGGATAAGCCCAAGGAGGGCTAACGTTTTGCTCTAGGATGTTGCATTTTCCCTAGAAAGGGCTAACATCACCCCTAGAGGGGCATGACGTCTCTCTTTAGCTTGATTAGGGTTTAATTTTAAGCTTTTAATGTAAAATAATATGATTTTTAGTATTTTGGCCTTGTCGGCCTTTTTATGACCTAAAAGTGAAATTAGGTCATAAATTGAGAGTTTTCACTCTCATTTTTTCATCATCTCTCACTCACTCATTAGTGAGGTCTAAAATTTGCACTACACTTGGGTTCTTTGGCTGGAATTGTGAGGTGCACTTGTTGAAGGAAGGCATTTTGGATTTCTATTGGGATTTCTTGGCATTTCTTGATGGAAGGTGTTACAATTAGGGTTTGATATGTTATTTCTTGGTGATATGTAAGTAAATTTATGCAAAACTTCTTGATTGAATGGTTGTGTTGTTATTTCTTGCATATATTGTTATAATTTTGCTGAGTAAACCCTAGGTGACAAGCACACATTGTAGGTCCTTGTCTCATGTCGCCGTCAAAAGATTTTTCAGCCATTATTTGAAGAAAGAAAGAGCCTAGCCTTAGCTACAGTCTTTTCCCCCTCTTCATTTTGCTATCCGTTCTACTTTCTGAGCTAAGAGGAAGAAGACGCATCAAGGCCAAGTTCAGCTACACCTTGATGAGCTGATTTTCTAGGGTTTGTTGGTAAAGCCTTGCCATAGCAACACGTTGCCTTGCAGATCCTCTTGTCTTAGTCTTATGCCATTTTCTAAGCTAGTCGTTTTTCCATTGAGTTAAGGAAGGAGGAGAGAGCACTGAGGCCTAATTCCCTTACACCAAAGTGAGCCTCTCTTCCCTAGGGCTTTGACTTTGAGGCCTTGCCATAACAACACCACAAAGCTTCATCTTCCAGTCATTAGCCTTACTCTCTTCTTGATCCTTCAATTCCTGCATCCACCTTTTGACTCCATTAACCCTGGAAACTCACTGATCTAAGACCAAGCTTGTGAATGTTATGATCAAAACCACTCTCAATACTTTGAATGAAACCCTAAATTATAACCCTAGCTTAAAAAACTAACCTTGCTAACCTATTGTTGCCGTCATCTTTTTCTATAAACATCATTGTGCAGCCATCGTTTTATTTTTGAGCAATTGAATGGTTGATTTAAGGCGTTATCTAATGAAGTGTTGATTAGTTACATTAATGCCAAGTTTCTTTAGCATTTATTGAAGAAGTGACACTGTGTATCATTGTTGTTTTATAAACTTTGACTTCGTCAATATTTCTTATTCAATTGCTTATATATATCAGATAGTCATTTGATTACATGAAGTACTAACCAAGTGAGTAAGCTTGCAAATATCTGTTTCTTGTTGCTTTGTCTCAGGCAGGTGTATCTCTATTTTTTTGGTTATACTTCTCTTTATTGGCTATTAGCCGGACTATCTGCTCGGTGGTGACTTGTGAGGGAGAAATTTACCTTTGTCTTACAATCCTTTTCCTTCTCAAAACCCCAGGTCACTGGGGATGTCTCCCCTGGGCCTTACCTCCCTAAACAGAAAGAACCATCCTATCGAGGTGACATTGGGTGGTATTGGTTCCAGTTACGCCAGTTTGCTTCTTCAATCTCTAGCCTTTATCCTTACTACAAACTGTGTGATAAAATTTTGGCGTCGTTGTCGGGGAACACTGAGTCAAAACTTCCTCAAGACGACAACATTTTCGATAAGATTTTCCTATAGGGTCTTCATCTTACAATATTTCCTGGTGACTCCACCTTGGGTGTTTTCCCTTATCTTTTGATAGTTTCAAGCAAACTATCTGGCAACTCCACAAACTACAAGGAGGTACAATAATCCTCCTCTTTCCTTCAGAAGAAAGCCTCCCCAAAACTCTCATGTTGTAAGATCACTTTTTCGAGGGAATCTTCCTTTAAAAACCATGTCTAGCTCTCAGACCACTACGATGAACCCAAATAACAACCAGAGACAATGGTCATCTACTCTTTTCAGATCACTAGACATGTCAGCCATACCAGGCTACCCTAGGCAAATGCCACCCAAGTATGAAAAGTGGTTGCCTAAGATTACCGATACTGATGCAATCAATTTCGAAGAGCACATGAGCAACTTTTGGGCATTCTTCCAGCTTCACCCCATTAGTGATGATGCTGAAGACTTGGTCATGAAGTTGCTCTCTACTACCCTCTTTGATACCTCAAGGCGTTGGTACCTAAGCCTTCTCGATGGTGGTATTAAAACCATGGAAAAACTAGAAGAAACTTTTCTCAAGAGATGGAGTATCAAAGAAGACCCTAACATGCTTCTTACTAGGTTGAACTCCCTTTGGAAACATGAAAATGAATCTATTCAGGAATTCAACACTATGTTTGAAACTTTGCTGCAAAAGATTCTTGCAAGCCATCATCCAAAAGGTGATTATCTTGTCCATATTTACACCAAGTCTTTTACTAGAGAATTAGGGTATCTTCTCAAGGACAAAAACCCCCAGTCGATCAAAGAAGCTCAAGAGTTAGCCACCAAAATCGAGGGCAACCTCCTTTCATCTAAGATTGAGACTTTCACAAATCCAAGAGGAAAAATGGACACCAAACCAAAGATAGTCCACAATATCAAGCCTACTTCAGACCTTTGCACCAGTATGGAAAAATTACAAGCTTCCATGGATGGTATCATGAAGAATCAAGAACTAATGATGAGTAGGATCGTCAACTTGAAGAGATCCCAGAGCCAAGCACCTAGGGTCTCGTACAAAGGGAAATTTCAAAAGGGGAACCAATTTTATAAACCAAAGAATGAGCAAGAAGTTCCAAACACCTTAGCCCATACAAACGTTGTGGATGAAAACCCTTGGTGCTTAGAATGCAGTGAAGTGCATTGAGAGCATGAATGTCCTTACAACAATGATGGCCATCAACAAGTAAACAATATAGGCCACATCATGGAAAGCCCTCAAATAAATATCACCGCTGCAGTGCATCAGGAGGGCATGAAAGAAGCAACCATGTTGGCTAGAATGGCAGTAATAAACAACCTAGACCAGGAATCAAAAGAAAATTTGAAGAAACAAGAGTTCCAGGTGTATAGAAGAAAGAAGTTGAACCAACCTACCACTGAACAAACAAAGCCCCTGCCTTTGGATATACTCTATCCTAAAACATCCAAGACTAAAAGAGTTAATTTGAAATTTGACTTTGAAGGGGAATTATCCAAGATGCATGTGACCATCCCTTTGAAGGAAGTCACCAAGGTTCCATCTGTCAAAGAACGATTTGACAACTTTTTCCAAGGATTAGATGGACCCATGGATCCCCCTATCATGTTGCAAGCCGATCACTTCAAGGTCCAATATGATGAACAACCTCCCTTCTTCATGACCTTGATAATGAATAACAAGAGCCTCAACAACTGCATGTTGGATACAGGGGTCGGTGCTAACATGATGTCCCTCAAGGTCATGCAACAATTAGGTTTGAAAGTCACACGACCTTACAGGAATGTATGTGGTTTTGAATCTAAATCCATACCCACACATGGGGTGATTGAGAATGTCGAAGTTTTCCTTAAAGAATACCCTGAGAAAGTCATCCACATAGACATAGTGGTTGTAGACGTCCCAGATGTGTGGGGGATGTTATTGTCTAGAAAGTTTGCCTCAAAGCTGGGAGGTACTCTTGAGATGGACCTCACTTATGTGAGTATACCCTTGAAAGATGTAACTAATGGTCGTCTCTAGAATGTACCTATGACCACAACTCATGTGCAAGAGCTTAGTGATTCCATCAAAGATAACAAAGCACATGACGAGATCATACAAACTCTTCATAAGTATTCTCCGGAAGATACGTCTTTTGCAACAGAGGAAGATTTTGATAAGATTCAATGGCCCAAGAAAGAGGATTACCAACAACTCTTAGACAAGTTCAAAAACAAAGAAGCCGGGACTGTGAAGATACTAAAGAAGGTCGAAGATGATGTACAGATTCGTCCATCCCAGCAGGAAGTGTTTACAGCAGAATCCCACCCCCCTCCCTCTGCAAAATACACTAGGGTCGTCCAAGGGATAACCAAATACAAGATCAGGAAGTACAAGGAAGGGGACGTAGTGTGGATGTGGGATACCCAGAAAGGAGAGCTAACCAACGTCAAAGGAATCACTCAATCATGGCTCAGACCTTTCAAGGTTGGAAGAGAATCAGTTGATGACTCTTACTACTTGTCCACTTTGGAAGGAAGAAGGTGCCCATTACCGATTAGCGGGCACCTCCTCAGACCCCACCAAGGTGGGGGGACCTTAATTCACAGGTAAGTACAGGTAAGTAGGCATGCATTCGTGTATTATACCATTTGCATTGCATGTTAGTATGCTTTCACATTCACACTTATGATTGCTTTATTTCAGTCTTATATATATATATATATGTTGGGGTGGCATTACCACCCCAATAGGTTACTGATGTTTCTATTGAGATCAAGAAGGTAAACAGGTTATGCCAGAGATTCTGAGGTTCTCATGCGCTCTGCGGTGAGCACATGTCCCTGAGTTGGAGCCAGATGTTATCCCCCACTTTTAGGGATAGCTAGGAGATCATGTCTCGAGGCCCGCAGGTCTTAGACATGGAGTACAGAGAGTCGGATCAACTTTAGCATGGCCCTTGACGACCCATCTATTCTCCCTTTCAACACCTCTACTTTGTCAGCAGCAACAACATCCATCACCATCGATTTGTTCTTGTATCAGAGATGGTTCTTGCTCCATGAGGTAATGAGTCTGAGTATCATGGTATGTGTCACTTTGATCATCAAAACCTTTTGAATATGTGCATTTGATTCCTTTTGTTTCTAACAAATGCTTGAATCTTACACTTACCCACTTGACCATGTCTGGGGAGATTGACAGGATGCCCTAGTAAGTCTATGTCTGTAGGTTTTGGTTTGCCACTGGGGGGATATCTGAAAAGCTATCGCCCTCTCCCATCATGGCACCACTTTTCATCTTGCTTCCCGCTCGCCTATCCCATTACACTTGTCCGGGAAATGGGTTGACCTATTTTCAAGATTGCACCTTAGCTCGTGGGAAGAAGGAGCTAAGGGCCCAGAAGGTAAAAGCGAGCTGGCAAAAGATAAAAGCCTAAGAATAAAACCTCGAGATGCTTCGCCCAGGGATCCCCGAGAAAGAAATAAAAGGCTTCTCAACAAGAAACAAGAGGGACCTGTAAAAATAATAAAACAAGACCTGATCAAAGGATAGGGGGTCTCATCACGAGCCAGCCTATTAGGTCCATGGGTTCCTAGCAGTATGACATTATCACCAGCTGGTTACCACGTCGGGGTAGTGACCTTTGGTTGCATGGCCAAAGGAAAGGGGGTCTCATCACGAGCCAACCTTCCCATTTCTGTAAAATCACTTGTGGGTAACGCTGTCACCACTGGTCACCATGCCAGGGTAGTGTCCCTTGATTAGCCTCTTGAAGAAAAAAGCAATAAAAGATAAAACAATAAAAAAGAATAAAAGGTATGAATGGGCTTGGAAAAATTTTCATCCAGGATAGGTGCAACTCGCCTTCTACAAAGGCACCCCCAGGTAAAGATTTGAATCCTCTGCTCTTACTGCACCCACTTCCTTGGACATCCCTTTCCCACATCACCCACTTACATGGCTCATATGAGGTCTCTTCTGGAAACTTTCCTCTTCCAGTGGACACTAGCCAAATAGGATGCCCTGTCATTTTCACCAAACTTGTATTGCAGGCTTGTGTAATGTCTTTGAGCTTTTAACTAAGGTATTAGGGAATTTATGCACATGTTTAATCATATTGATGATGATATGTGATTGACATTGCTATGATCCCTGTGACTTATGATCCCATGGAGGGTGTACCTGTTGATGTGCAGGATCATGCCCAATGGACATGTTGATATTATGGTAGCTGCCGGAGGTATTTACCTCCACGTGTAAACCTGACGAGAATAGAATACTTTGGGAAGAAAGAATAAACCCTAATGAGTTAGATAATAACCCTATAAGACATGTCGGCTCAAGAAGATAACTTGTATTAGGTAATTAGCCTCCAAGAGAAGAAGTCGGCCAGACGAAATGATATATACTAAACAGACAGATACCTAGAACGAGAAGTCGGCCCACGCAGTTAGCTAGAATTACTATAAATATAGGAGGCCAGTATTCATTCTGGTAGGCAGTCTCAGAATTGCAGAGCAGCACTTGTGCGCACTGCAGTACCCAGTTTTGTGCGTAGGTTTGGAGGAGAGCTTCCATTGCTGCTACTGCAGCTAGCGGATCACGTTTGACTTGGACTATCTCTTGGTTAGGGTTTGGACTATCTGATCAGCTCTTGTTGGCGCGCTATCCTTGGGGAAATGAGTGCTACCCTTTATTTGGCTATCTAGCCTAGGGTTTTCTTCCAGAGTGATTCTCTGTCAAGGTTAAGGTGCTCGGAGGGTGGCTTTGGCCTATGGTTGGGTGACAATAGTGATATTGTCAATGGTAAAACGAGTACATCCATTATATTCTAACAGGTTATGGGCCCACACCTCCTTCATTCAGTCTAACCGCTGGAAGGAAACATAGCCAGAAGGATATTAAGCTCGTTGAAGAACTACCGCTAAGGTTTCTAGCAGGAGCAGTCACCAAAGCACTGCTGCTAGGGTTACTAGCAGGTGCAGTTGCAGAAACCCTAATCCTCTCATTGAGGCACCTTAAGTGAAGGGATTGACCTAATTTCCAGATAGTTTAGTGTGCCCTAGCCTAGCACATCTCCTGGTACTTTCAACAAGCCAAGACGTCAAGTTTGAGTTTTTGGTCAGATCTAGGGTTGACCAAGTCAAAGCAGCCATGAATTACTCTATGAAGTCAGAAAACAAGTTAGATGGAGCTTCTAACTTCAGAGCATGGAAGACAAGGATTGACCTCATCCTTTCCAAGAATAAAGTGTTGGATATTGTGAAACCAGAGTTTGAAGAAGGAAAAGAGAAGGAACCGCAGAACGTTGCAGTTATGGAGAAGTTCAAAGATAGTGACATCAATGCTATGAGTATCATAGTGGAATCTATAAAAGACCACTTTATACCCTACATCTCCCATATTGACTCATTAAAGAAGATGTACAATGCCCTAACAAACCTCTTCTCAGTCAGAAACATTGGACAAATAATGAGTCTGAAGAATGAGTTTTGTGACATGAAGATGAATGATGATGACAGCATAACATCATAATTTGTGAGAATCTCTCAGTTAAGAGATCAAATACAAGCTATTGAAGAAATCATTTCAGAGAAGGAATTGGTAAACATAGTACTCAATGGTCTTCCCAAGACGTGGGATGCATTTGCTGCAAGCATGAACACAAGGAAGGAGTATCCTACATTTGAAGAACTTTGGACTTGTTTTTCTCAAGAAGAATCCAGGATCAGTGCAAAAGAGAAACCCCAAAAGAAGAACGATGATCAAGCCTTCACAACAAGATTCAAGAATCTCAGGAACAAAAGAAAGTTTGGTTCAAAGAGGAAGACAAATCAAGAGAAAGATATTTCAGAAGTACAATGCTTCAATTGTCGAAAATATGGTCACTATAAGAATCATTGTCTCGAGCTAAAGAAAAGGAAGGAGAAACATGAAGCATCAGTTGCAGAAGAAAATAAATCTACAAAGAAGACTAAGCAGGATGAAGGAGACTTCTTCTTCTGAAGGTAACAATACTCTTCTTATTCCTGTACATATCTTGTTTGCATAGTCTCTGTACATATCTTGTATATCTATCTCTTAAAAGATAATATGTTCCAAGAAGAACTATACTTATGGAAGAACAACAAGATAAGGATTGCTATCATTATACAAGTCAGATAATACACATAAAAGGATGAAATACATCAAAGAAATCATGTGGAAGCTATTACAAGATAAGCCGAAATCAGAATCAATCACGAAGAGACTTAGAAGAAGCAAAGACAGAAAGAAGTCAGCAATCAAGAGGAAATTGGAGAAAGACTTACGATGTTTTGCAGAAGACAATAAGACGGAAGTGTGGACTCTGTTAGACGGAGGGAGTTGATTACATGCACTCATACATGAAGCAAGGATTAGGAGGGAGCTAATCCTATGATCCATTGAAGATGATGAAGTATATATCCATGGTAGCAGCCATGAAAGGAGGTACGTGTTCAGTTTGACCTTAGAAGAAGTCTTCTTCGAAGAGAAGCCTTAAAGTATCCCTGGTTGTCCATCCATGTCCGTGATCCTATGATGAAAGGAAGAAGTGGAATCTTTAGGGCATGGAATATATAAGAAACTCCATTGACCCAAGAGCTAAAGAAAAACACGAGGAAGAACATGAAGATTCCAAGAAAGAAAGAGAAGTCGGAACAACCAGTCATTGTATTAAGAATCACAAGATCACCAACCTGATATGAACTCAATAAAAGAAATCAAGCAGAGGAAATGAAAGTTGTGATGAAGAACAGTGTATATATATGCAAGCATTGCAAGATCCAGAACTAGAGGTTCTCCCAGATGGAGGGAGAAGACTATGATGATTACTTGTTCCAATAAATTAGACATACCTCTACATGAGTCTTTATATCATCTGCAATATCCATGGGTTGGAGTTCTACATCAGATGAATGCAAAGAATGTTCTCCAGAGAAATTGAACAAAGAGAATATGAAGAGAAACCTCAAGGCTTTGAGGTATACCAAAAAGAGACCCTTGTATGCAAATGGAAGAAGACAACTTGGTGGAGAACCTGCAATGCACAACAGAAGCGTGGTGAATATTTTTTATAACATAGATATTGTATCAAGATGATTACTCAGAAGATCAGATCTCATGATGACAGAAGAAGTGCCACATGAATATGTTCCAGTTTTCCAACAATGATATACTTTATGGATCAGAGCTACATGAAGCCTTCAGAGAAGACCAGTGTTCCAGACCGAAGTACATTTGAAATCAAGCATTACATTATCCATGATGAAGTCTAGAAAGGAGAAAGTGTTTCTCCAATACATATCTCCACATATGAGCAAATAAACAGACATTTTGATAAAGCTTATGTTCAAGATGAAAGAGTTTGCGTACTCAAGCTGGAGCTTGTGGAGACGACTTCCTTATTGAAAAAGGAAGAGATGACTCCCAGGTTGGGANGCGTACTCAAGCTGGAGCTTGTGGAGACGACTTCCTTATTGAAAAAGGAAGAGATGACTCCCAGGTTGGGAGGGAGCATCGATGTATTATTGATTGATGGATATGATGAGAAAATTCTTTCCAGTTCAGAAAGTGGATTGAGACTTCTGACGGACAGACGTTTTCCAATTCGGAAAATGGTCCAGATTGTTGATGTACCATAAACAACGACTTCCCATTGTGGTTAACACATGGAGTGGTCTAGGGCAGTCTCTCTTCTTGAGGGTTACTCAAGAAGACTGGCTCGCCTCGCTGGACAACGATTTCCCATTGTGGTTAACATGGGGAGTGGTATGTTTTGGAGGTTGGTGTAGGACAAACATTTCCTCTTGTGGTTAACATGGGAAATGGTCCGGACAGTCATTCCTTAGGGTGGATTCATTCTCTCCAGGTTGCACTTTTTTTAGTGCCGGATGAATGGCCCAGGGTGGGGAATGGTCCAGGTTCAACAATCAGGGACATACATTCCTTAGGGCAGACTCATTCTCTCCAGGTTACACTTTGTTTAGTGTCAGAGGAATGGCACGGGGTGGGGAATGGTCCAGGCTCAAAAATCAAGACAATTATTCTTCCTTGCTTGAGAAGAATAGTCCAGATAGGTCATCATTGATGTTTTACCTTCTGAGGGCAGATGCTCTTCCAAGATCTCACAGATGTGGGGAAGAATGGCCCAGATGATTCAGTTTATATCATAACATTGTTTCTGTGCAGGTTGATATCAGATGATTGTTATGAAGACTGTATGTCTCTAGACAATAGATGTATACTACTGTGGTGGATATGTTCCACTATTTGTGACTATACGTCACTGATCAAGTACCTGTGTGCTACTTGGTGTGGTAGTGTATCAATGGATTGTAGTTGTGTGCTAAGATGGATAAACACAATTGTGTTCTATTGAATGATATTGTTCTGATTGCCTTGAAGATTATCAGTAGTGTTGGAAATGATTATCAACTAGATGAATGATCAATGGACAGAGATTTTCCAGACGAAAAATGGTCCAGGACATATATTATTTTAGGACATATGTCTGGAATAGAAGAATGGTTCTTGTCACTCAGTGGAGTGAGCATCATGTCTGATTACTCAAATAGAGTATGGTTCCGAGAGATGATGCAGCTGATGACACTGATGGTGATGATGGTGCTCATGATCTAGTCATGAGATAGTCTATACAACTATGTTGATGCTACTGGGTGAATGGTATGTTTGTGCTCAAGACCATTACCTGTAATAACTCCCTAGCTTGGAGGGAGTGTTGATATTATGGTAGCTGTGGGAAATATTTACCTCCACGTGTAAACCTAACGAGAATAGAATACTCCGGGAAGCAAGAAGAAACCCTAATGAGTTGGCTAATAACCCTAGAAGACATGTTGGCTCAAGAAGATAACTTGTATTAGGTTATTAGCCTCCAAGAGAAGAATTCGACGAGAAGAAATAATATATACTGAATAGACACATACCTAGAATGAGAAGTCGACCCAAGAAGTTAGCCAGAATTACTATAAATACAGGAGGTCAGTCTTCATTCTGACAGGTAGTCTCAGAATTGCAGAGCAGCACTTGTGCGCACTGCAGTGCCCAATTTTGTGCGCAAGTTTGGAGGAGAGCTTCCATTGCAGCTGCTTGCAGCTAGCGTATCACGTTTGATTTGGACTATCTCTTGGTTAGGGTTTGGACTATCTGATCAGCTCTTGTTGGTGCGCTATCCTTGGGGAAATGAGTGCTACCCTTTGTTTGGATATCTAGCCTAGGGTTTTCTTCCGGAGTGATTCTCTGTCAAGGTTAAGGTGCTCGAAGGGTAGCTTTGGCCTATGGTTGGGTGACAATAGTGATATTTTCAATGGTAAAGAGAGCACATCCATTATATTCTAACAGGACAGGTACCATTTTGGACCGATACATATGGGGAGATGATCAGTTTGGATCTCCATGGGGATGAAGAGCCCACCAGATGGATGTTAAGACCCCATCAGGGGGCAGAGACAAGACAGAGATGGATCAGGGGATTTGCACCGAAGAAGAGGAGGAGGTTCCACCAGAGGCACCCTGGCAGAGCTTGGCCTAGGGGGGTTGTGCACTCTCCATTGGAACGTTGACTCTAGAAGGCCCAGGACGTCACCCATGATGATCATGACGTCATCCAATCTTGTGGACGTCTTGGGAGGCAGATTTGGTAGTGTTGGCAAGTGTGGCAGGTTGGAGAAGCTCAAGGAGGGCTAACGTTTTGCTCCAGGATGTTGCATTTTCCCTAGAAAGGGATAATGTCACCCCTAGACGGGCATGACGTCTCTCTTTAGCTTGATTAGGGTTTCATTTCAAGCTTTTAATGTAAAACAATATGATTTTTAGTATTTTGGCCTTGTTGGCCTTTTTATGACCCAAAAGTGAAATTAAGTCATAAATTGAGAGTTTTCACTCTCATTTTTTCATCTCTCACTCACTCATTAGTGAGGTCTGAAATTTGCACTACACTTGGGTTCTTTGGCTGAAATTGTGAGGTGCACTTGTTGAGGGAAGGCATTTTGGATTTCTATTGGCATTTCTTGGCATTTCTTGATGGAAGGTGTTACAACTAGGGTTTGCTATGTTATTTCTTGGTGATATGTAAGTAAATTTCTGCAAAATTTCTTGATTGAATGGTTGTATTGTTATTTATTGCATATATTGTTATAAATTTGTTGAATAAACCCTAGGTGACAAGCACACATTGTAGGTCCTTGTCTCATGTCCCCGCCAAGAGATTTTTCAACCATTATTTGAAGAAAGAAAGAGTCTAGCCTTATCTACACTCTTTCCCCCCTCTTCATTTTGCTAGCCATTCTACTTTCTGAGCTAAGAGGAAGAAGACGCATCAGGGCCTTGTTCAACTACACCTTGATGAGCCGATTTTCTAGGGTTTGCTGGTAAAGCCTTGCCATAGCAACACATTGCCTTGAAGATCATCTTGTCCTAGTCTTATACCAATTTCTAAGCTAGTCATTTTTCCATTGAGTTAAGGAAGGAGGAGAGAGCACTGAGGCCTAGTTACCCTACACCAAAGTGAGCCTCTCTCCCTTAGGGTTTTTACTTTGAGGCCTTGCCATAGAAACACCTCAAAGCTTCAACTTCCAATCCTTAGCCTTACTATCTTCTTGATCCTTCAGCTCCTGCGTCCTCCTTTTGACTCCATTAACCCAGGAAACACATTGATCTAAGACCAAGCTTGTGAATGTTATGATCAAAACCACTCTCAATACTTTGAATGAAACCCTAACTTCTAACCCTAACTTAAAAAACTAACCTTGCTAACCTATTGTTGTCGTCATATTTTGCTATAAACATCATTGTGCAGCTATCGTTTTATTTTTGAGCAATTGAATGGTTGATTTAAGGCGTTATCTAATGAAGTGTTGATTAGTTACATTAATGCCAAGTTTCTTTAGCATTTATTGAAGAAGTGACATTGTGTATCATTGTTGTTTTATAAACTTTGACTTCGTCAATATTTATTATTCAATTGCTTATATATATTAGATAGTCATTTGATTACATGAAGTACTAACCAAGTGAGTAAGCCTGCAAATATCTGTTTCTTGTTTCTTTGTCTCGAGTAGGTGTATCTCTATTTTTTTGTTTATACTTCTCTTTATTGGCTGTTAGCCGGACTATCTGCTCGGTGGTGACTTGTGAGGGGGAAATTTACCTTTGTATTACAATCCTTTTCCTTCTCAAAACCCCAGGTCACTGGGGACGTCTCCCCTAGGCCTTACCTCCCTAAAAAGAAAGAACCATCCTATCGAGGTGACATTGGGTGGGATTGGTTCCAGTTACACCAGTTTACCTCTTCAATATCTAGCCTTTATCCTTACTACAAACTGTGCTATATCAACACTTAATTAATCTTACAAACAATCTACTTTCATTTCACATTTACTTTTATGCAAGTTTATCTTATGTGTTGTGGATTCGTAACTAAGTAGTCATAGTTGTGCCATTGGAGGCTTTCCTTTGAGCATTTAATTTTCTATTAAGTGGTGTGTTCATATCTTTGGTTTGGTCCTCAAAGAAGTTGCGCATCCTTTGGAGGCACTTCCTTGTTGGACTTGGTGTAATCTTGTTTTCCATTGAAAGCAGTCACAATAGAGTTGTGCATCCTTTTCGAGACACTTTATTGTTGAGCATGCTAGGCTTGATGTGTTGATGAATGTTTCCCATTTGAGCATCTTTCATTTCTTGCACAAGTAAGCAACTTAATTAGTATTTGTATCTTTGTATCTATTGGATCTTATGTTTAGTGTACTTAAGTGTAACTCTTAGATAATCTTGTTCTTTATTATAGATTTGTATCTAATATTGTTGTGAAGTAGTTGTAATCTTTGTAATCTTTTGTAACTCTTGTGTAATCAACCTCCCTCAAAATTTAATTAACCCCTTGCCCAATCTTAGGCACTAGTCTTAGTTTTCCTAGGAAAAGGCTTGTTTATCATCTTGAATTGTTGCATATTGCATTGTTGCCTTTGGATCATAGACTAGATCTTTCCCCCAACCTTTTAACTAATTAAAACCAACTCCTAGAATCAAACGTTAATCGCATCTAGTAACTAGGGTCTACCCCCCTTGGCTTCCCTAGGAATAAGCCTAGACAAAAGAGGTTCAAGTCAAAGTGACATCGTGGGCTTTGAACCTAGGCATTGTGCCTCCAAAGACACACTAAGTGAGCAGGACTTAGCTCACGTTTGCAAGTGTGTATAAGGACGACAACATCTACCATATTCATGTTTTCATCCCTTCATTCTCCATGTCCATTGGAGTTTGTTCCTTCAATGCCCAAATGGATATCCACCTCTCTGATCTCATCTTCCTGGTTGTAAGTCCCTTGTGCATCTTCCATTCCTCTTCACTTTGGGCTAATCCTTATATGATCTAGTTGTTGTTAACTTTGCAAAATGTGTAGCCAACAAAACTTTGTCAGGATCACTGACTCAACAATTTCATGAAAAATATGAACCATTCTGGTTCAATAATATATCAGAATTCTTTCTTCTGATTTATATTATACTGTCCAACACCTACTCCCATGCTCAATTCTGAGTCTTGAACATAAAGTTATGGTTATTTGAAAATTGCCCATTAATTTTTCTATTCACACTTCAACTTGGCGCAACTCTGCGCTGTAATTATGCATTTTTGAACCTACTCCATTGGATTTTTCATAGGATCTCAATTGGATTTCTTCATATACATATTTTGGACATTCTGTCCAAGTTTCACCTCTTTCTGGGTTCTGGGCTGCTAGTTACAACTTGCTGAAGTTCTAGGCCAATTCGTGTTTTTGGTCTAGAATGCTACAGGTACCTTCTTTGCCATATTAAACATTTTTAATATGCCCATAAATTTAATTAAACTCTAGGACTGTATTCTATGGTTCAATAACTTTCCATTGACTACTCCTGCGCCTCAATCTAATTCTAGAGTAGAAAGTTATGGCTCTTCGAAGTTAGTTGGGTCTTAAAATTTACCCTCCACTATTTGTCCTGTAACTTAATCATAAAATCTTTGTTTGATGAACAGTTTACACCATTAGAAAGCTCTCTCCGAGTTCTTTTATTTGAGTTATAGAGACATAGTGTACCAAGGTACACTCTGTTCTTGTGGTTTTTCAGTAGCTAAAAACGTTGTTAAGGGCCTCAAAAACGCACTACAAAAAGATGACGTTCAAACAGTGAAAAATGTCGCAGAAATTCGCTGGTTTTCTGCTATTGTTCACCATCCAAACGACTTTGCGTGCACAAATTTCAACCTGTACACCCATATTTAGCATGTGCAACAACACCACAAGGTAATTCATGCTCCGCGCACATATAACCAATGTGCATCACTTCTTTGTCGCGCCAATAACTGGCACGCACTACTTTTGTGTCGCACGCCAATATCCACTGCGCAAAATTTTGTCTTTTGCACTAATACCTGTTGCACGCAATTTTTTTTTTGTCGCACGCTAATATTTCACACGCATTTCACTCTACGCGTTGCACCATGCCAAAGTTTAGTATGCCCCCACCACGCACCAATACCCTGCGCGCACCATTAACTAAATTGTCGCGTGACAACATATACTCACATTGCCCGCACACCAACAAAATTTCTCTGCGCTCTGCCAATACTGTGCACACCACACGTGCCATTATTTTGTGTGTGCACACTGCGCACGCCAGTATTATGCGTATGCACACCGTGCGCTAGTATTATGCATGCGTCACTCAATCCACACCGCACAATGCTAAATTTATCACACGCACCCGCATGCCAATATTTTTCCGCGTAGCACCAAATTTTAGCGCGCGCACCAATATTTTTCTGCACAGCGCCCAATTTTAGCGCACGCACCCGCACGCCAATATTTTTCCATGCAACGCCAAATTTTAGCGCATGCGCCGCACGCCAATATTTTTCCACATATCACAAGATTTTCACTACGCATCATGCATTTTTAGTGCGCCCATCTGCCCACATTCATTTTTATGCGCATCAATTCCTCATGAATTTCTCTGCAGAAATTGGGGCTTTTTCCTAACTTTTTCCCCAATTTTTACCATAGACATTCTGCAACTATGAAATTTGTTCAATTTCACCCCGATAACACCAATTCAACCTCTACAACAACAAATCGTTGTGGTTTGACATTTCTGGAACGAATTTTTCCCAAACTTGATTCACGAATTGAGAATTTTGATTACTAATCTCGCTCCATCTGTCATGGATTCATTGTAACTTCAAATTCGACCAATTCCAGGTCTGAATTTGCTAGAACAGATATTAAATCAATAATATCTCACCACTTGGCCGAATTTCTTAATTTTCCCATGAATTTAACAACAAAAATTGAGACTTTTTCCTGATACCACACAATTGCTTCTAATTTTTACCATGGATGCTCTGTAACTTGAGATTTGGCCACTTCGAAATCAATCCTCTGTAAAATTTCACTTCAACTCAACTTGCTCGGCCCATCCAGGCTCAATGTTGAAAACTGAAGCTCTGATACCATATTGTAACATCCCCGACCACCCATGTCGGGACATGCTACTCCAGAAAACATTTTTATTCTCTGTTCAACATACTGTAACATACCCAACATCCAACTGAGCTATGCCACATAGATTTTTCGAACTGCATGCAATTAAAACATATAAACATAGAATTCTTGCGAAACTTTATATATAAAACGTAAATAGACAAACACATTCTATAAATGCATAGATTCATACTGAAATAACAGTAAACATATACATGTAACATATACAGACAATACCCATAAATATAAAGATAGTTATAAACCACACATAGGATAAACCCATAAAAATAAACACGTAAATAATAATGCAACATGTAATTTATCACACAATTGACACATATCTTGGTAAGAAAATCACCAACTGCGTGCAGACCTTCCATGAACCTCCCAGCCTTAAACCACACTGCTCATTACTCTCAGTAGTGGGTCACCCCCGAGTTGGGACTAAACTCCACTCGGGTAAAGGGATTCCTAACCAGGATGATGTATAACAGACAACAGGAAAGACTCCATCACATGTGCCAACTCAAACTAACAACCTACAATCTCTCATTCCTCACATGCATGTCCCACCCCTGGAAGTGTGCGCCTTCTCTGCTCAACAGTCCTTCGGCTACCCCACTTCCCTTCCAAGGCTTCAACAACAGGCCGGACAAGAAGTCTCAGAACCCTGTAGATGTAGTTTAACACCTTTAGGAAATCAATTCCCAACAATTCTCTCACCCAGAGAGAAATTTCTCACAAGCCTGACAACCCGCCTCTTTAGTATCCCATGAGCTTGACAACCCGCTTCTTCAGTCCAGCTCCCAAGCTAACCAAGTACAAAAATAGGTATGGGTACGGATATGGTACTGGTTCAGGTACGAATACAGGTACAGGGAGGTAAGGAGGACAACTCAATGAGTGTGTCAATGATGATGGAATGATTGAATGGATGACTGAACAAATGATGGAAAATGAACTAAGTCCAAACTATATGTATGCATGTCCCCAACTTGACACTTGTCATGTTGGGAGCTACTTTGACCCACTTGACCCCAACCTTAGAACTTAGTATAAAATAATTATCCATACTTTATACTAAAGAAATATTAATATAATATTTCTTTTTGTCTTAAGCTCCCTAGCTTAGTCCCTTTTTCTTAACTTTTAGCCCCCCCTTTTCCCTAACTAGTGGAGTTTAGTCCCCCATACTCTTTTATCGTGGTCGGTCTGCGCGCAACGATATATTTTATATTAATGATAAGACATATACAAAAATAGGCTCACTGGCCTTTAGCATCTAGGCTCCCTGGCCTAATACAAAATCGCTCGCGCCTAATACAAAATCGTGCGCACTTAAGTGGTTGTGTGCAGTATCCTGGAATGTGCACACTTCATCATTTTAGCGCGTAGTACATGTGCGCACTATGCCATGAAAGGTGCATACAAAAAATGATATCAAACAACTCACCAACTTAAGTACATTTTCATTTTACATTTACAATTGGGTTCGGCCTAGGGGTATTGCATTTGGCTTCACAAGTTATTAGTAGAGTTGGCAAATTAGACTTTGGACACTATCATGATTTATTATGACAATCATAGTTGTATCAAACTCTTTGAGAATCCAAAGTTTCATGATTTGTGCAAGTATATTGAGATCAAGTACCACTTCATCAAAGACGAGGCTTACAAGGGGGTTGTGATTCTTCAATACATTCCTACAAAACAACATGTTACAAATATCTTGACTAGCCCCTAGCAAAGGGGAAGTTCAAGTTGTTCAGGGAGCAACTTGGTGTGGTGGATAACACTTTCCTCGCTGAGAGGGAATGTTAGTTTACCTTTGTAGCTTGGACAATTTTCTAGCAACACCTCATCCTCCTTTAGCACAATGGTCTGTGTTATTGCACAGTTTGTAGCTAGGTCAAATGGCTAGAAGATAGAGGCCAAACTGGCGTAACAGGAACCTATCCCACCCAATGTCACCTCAATGGGGAGGTTCTTTCTCTTTAGGGAGGTTAGGCCCATGGGAGACGCCCCCAGTAACTAGGGGTTTTGAAGAGGCAAAGGTATAAGGTCAAAGTATAAGTCCCTCCTCACAGGTTACCACCAAGATCAGATAGTCCGGCTAAACAACCAATAATCAAGTGTAGCCCCAAATGAGAACACCTTCCTGGAACAAAACAACAAAAAAACAATATATGCAGGCTATGATTCAATGGGTTAGTACTTCATGTAACTATCTGATATCAATATATGAGCAATTATAACAATAGATATCGATGAGATCAATGTTTATCAATAATAGAAATGGAACAATATCAATTCATCAATAAATATCGAGATGATGTAGCAAACAATATATTTAATCAATCCTTTACTCAATAAATGCTCATAAACCATCATCTAATTGCTTATCAACAGAAAGTGCCGCGTCAAGATGGAATAACCAAGTATGACGCCAGCCCTATTAGGGTTAGTAGTTAGTTAGGGTTTCAAATTATAAAAGTTTTAAGAGTTGTTTGACCACTATCACTTCAACGATGGGGAGCTGAGGTCAGTGCCTAAGGGTAAATGAAGTCAATTAAAGAGAGGACGCAAAGTTGAAGGGATAAAAGGCTAAGGACGAGAGGGAAGGGTTCTAAGGTGTTGCAATGGCAGGGGCCCAGAATCAAAACCCTAGGGGAAAGAGGCTCACTCCGGTGTTGCTTAAGCAAGGCCTCATGCTCTTTCCTCCTTCCTTAGGTTAAACTTGGCAAAACGGCTAGCATAAAAGATAAGTCAAAACAAGAGAGTGAGACGAGAGAGAGTGTTGCAATGCCAAGGCCCTATCACCAAACCCTAGAAGCAGGACGACCCTAGGTGTAGATAACCTAGGCCTAGGATGTCTCCTCCTTCTTAACTCTTAAAAGGCACGACTAGCACAAGGGAAGAAGTAAAAAGAGTGTAGCAATGTCTAGGCTCTTCCTTCCTTTTGCAATCGCTGAGAATTTCTCTTTTAGGGGACATGAGACAACAACCTACTTGTGTGTTTGTCCCCTAGGGTTTTAAAATCAACAAAGTTTATAATAAATGAAAGAATATAAGACTACAACCATTCAATTAAGAAGTTTTGCAGAAAAAACACTTACATATCATGAAGAAAAAGCATTGCAAACCCTAGTTATAAACCTTCCTTCAAAAGAAATGCCAAAAATGCCAAGAAAATCCTTCCTTCAACAAGTGCGTCTCACTTTAAAATATCAAATACCCAACAAGAGCGCAAAAATCAGATCTCACTAGGAGAGTGAGTTGTGTGTTATTGTCAAAATGAGGATAAAACTCCTCAATATATACTGTATCATGACCTTTAATTAAATTTTATGTCATAAAATTAGCCGACAAGGCTTTAAACCAAAATCATGATGTTTTTACACTAAATGTTCTTTTAAAACCCTAAATGAGAAAAAGGTGAGACGTCAAGCCCTCTTGAGGGAGACGTTAGGCCTTTTTGGGGCCAGTGCCACATCCAGAAGCTAGACGTTAGCCCTCTTTGGGCTCTTCCAAGCTGCCACACGTGCCAACAACCCTGTCCATCTACCATATGCTCATGATGACGTCACAAGCCTCCTGGTGACGTCCTAGGTCATCTGGGGCCAATGTTCCATTGCAAGTGGGACAATCCCCCTAGGCCTGGCTCAGCCAAAGTGCCCCTGATGGAACATCCTCTTCTTCTCCGATGCAAGACCTTGGTCAAACACTATCCTGTCTCTACCCCTGATGGGGTCCCAGCAACCATCTGATGGGATCTTCAGCCCCATGGAGGTCCGAACTAATCATCTCCCCATGTGTACCGGTCCACGTGGCACCTGTCCGTCGGGCATGGTCCTGCACATCAAAAAATTCACCCTCCATGGGTTCATTAGTCACAGGGATCATAGCAATGTTAATCAGGTCTCATCATTAATATTGTCAGACATATGCATAAAAACCCTGATATATCATCCAATAGCTCAAAGATATTACAAAGACCTACAATACAAGGGTAAATGAAGTCAATTAAAGAGAGGATGCAAAGTTGAAGGGATAAAAGGCTAAGGACGAGAGGGAAGGGTTCTAAGGTGCTACAATGGCAGGGGCCCAGAATCAAAGCCCTAGGGGAAAGAGGCTCACTCCGGTGTTTCTTAAGAAAGGCCTCGTGCTCTTTCCTCCTTCCTTAGGTTAAATTTGGCAAAACGGCTAGCATAAAAGATAAGTCAAGACAAGAGAGTGAGGTGAGGGAGAGTGTTGCAATGGCAATGCCCTATCACCAAACCCTAGAAGCAGGACGGCCCTAGGTGTAGATAACCTAGGCTTGGGACGTCTCCTCCTTCTTAACTCTTAAAAGGCACGGCTAGCACAAGGGAAGAAGTAAAAAGAGTGTAGCAATGGCTAGGCTCTTCCTTCCTTCTTCAATGGTTGAGAATTTCTCTTGTAGGGGACATGAGACAACAACCTACTTGTGTGTTTGTCCCCTAGGGTTTTAAAATCAACAAAATTTATAATAAATGCAAGAATATAAGACTACAACCATTCGATTAAGAATTTTTGCAGAAAAAACACTTACATATCATGAAGAAATAGCATTGCAAACCCTAGTTGTAAACCTTCCTTCAAGAGAAATGTCGATGCCAAGAAAATCCTTCCTTCAACAAGTGCGCCTCACTTTAAAAGATCAAATACCCAACAAAGGCGCAAAAATCAGATCTCACTAGGAGAGTGAGTTGTGTGTTATTGTCAAAATGAGGATAAAACTCCTCAATATATACTATATGATGACCTTTAATGAAATTTTAGGTCATAAAATTAGTTGACAAGGATTTAAACCAAAATCATGTTGTTTTTACACTAAATGTTCTTTTAAAACCCTAAATGAGCAAAAGGTGAGACGTCAAGCCCTCCTGAGGGAGACGTTATGCCTTTTTTGGGCCAATGCAACATCTAGAAGC